>OZ010714.1:30739499-30828747 GCA_963932345.1 Ophion ventricosus | reverse complement strand
TAGTCAGCCGCTCGAATCCTCCGGCGTATTGAGCCATGATAGCATCGTCGAGACGACCGAGTGTGAGTTATTACCGTCAGCATCATCGCTTTCCCACGATAAAATCAGTAGTACTCTCATTAAGCTCGTTACTCTTCACGAAAAAACAAACGACACTATCGCGGCCTTTAGTCATCGCCAAGAACAAACAAATGACGAATTTAGAGCATTACTCTATCGGCAAGAACAAACAAACGAGGATTTAAAACTCTCCTTGAACGGTTACCGCATGTTGATGCAGCTGTCACCGAGCTTGAACACCGCCTATCCGAACTTGAACATGCAAATCAATCTCTTGCAACTGAAGTTTCTGTACTGCGAAACAATAATAGTCAAGTAATTGTTAGTCCCTCGCCCTCGACAAACAGTGAGGTAATCGTCTCAGGAATGCCTTCTCGAAACGAACCTAGCCCTATTGAATCTATTCGGCGTATTTTCGAGATCCTCGGCATCTCTTACCTATCCCCGCATATTTTAACCGTGCGTAAGTTACCTTCTAGATCAAATGGTGCCGTAGGGGAGCAGCTCACGAATATGAGAGTCTCCTATATCGTCTCCTTAACCACGAACTCAGTCCGCGATATTCTATTGGTTAAAAAAAGAGAAAAGAGAGATTTAAAATGGTCGGACGTGTTCGATGATTGTCCCATCGCCACTAAAGATTTCAACATTTTTGTGAATGAACTACTCCCATCAAACACATACAAACTACTGCGCCTTGCCAAGGCCAGAGCCTCTTCCATAGGTTATAAATATATTTGGGCCAAAAATGGCACTGTATACGTAAAAAAAAATGACGGAGAATCACGCATTGAAATTAAATCCGAAGACGATCTCGTCAAATTAAAGTGACTTGTAGCTTCCTGTGATGGCGAGTCTATTAAGGCCTTTTGTTCCTCCTCAGCAGAGTCTACTAACTCTGCTCGCCAGTCTACGTTAAAAATCGCTCAGTTTAATGCAAACTCGCTGCTCGCACATATTGATGAGATTAGACTATTCTTAGCAACAAATCATTTTGATATCATTTCCATTTCTGAAACTTGGTTGCATTCCCATATAGATGACTCACTTATTCATATTGAAGGATTTTTTGTTGTTCGAAACGACAGAGAGGGAAAAGAAGGTGGAGGCGTTGCAGTGTATGTACGCAGATCTCTAAAAGCTAAGGTCCTTGCGATGTCACCGAGCCTTTTTTCAAACTCGCCAGAATTTATATTGCTCGATATTTTTTGCGAAAATGCTGATTCTCTATTATATGCATCCATCTATAGAAGACCACGTGGGTTACTCTTACAAGATTTTTTTGAGACATACTTAAATTTTTCTCATGCTTTTCGAAACATTGTGATTAGTGGTGACTTAAACTGCAATCTACTGAGTGATAGTTTCGAGTCAAAATATCTTAAAGAGTTTGTATTTGAATTAGCTTTAAATATAGTAGAATCAGGTGCCTCATTTCATACAAACTCTAGTCACTCATGGCTCGATGTCTTTATCGTCGATGATCCATTCAAAATAGTTACGCATCTCAAGTCATCTTCACCTTTCATTAATGGCCACGATCTCCTCCAAATCACTTATTCCTTCGATTCGTGTGAGACAAGTCGGAAATTTTTTCTTCGTAGAAGCTTAGTTTCTTTCGATCAAAAGTTATATTCTGAAACTGTATCTTCTGCGCTAGCAGCTTGTAACTCTACCGCAGTTCACTCTCATTCAAATGTTGAAGATCAAGTCGACTGCTTCTCGAAAGCATTTGTCACAGCCATGGACACTCATGCCCCATGGAAACGGTTTCCAGCTTCGCGTCCTCCGATACCATGGTTTACCGAAGATTTCAAAGCTCGTATCAAACTACGGGATCGTCTCTACAAGTCTGCAAAACGAGCAAACAGCCTGTTGGGCTACGCCGAATTTAGAGCATGTAGGGACTCTCTCACACGGGACATAAGGCTTGCTAAAAACAATTACTACCGCGAAAAACTCAACGCTATTACCGACCCGGCAATACTTTGGAACGAATTGAGAAGGCTAAAATTAATCAAAATTACGCTAAGTTCACCACTAAATTTCTTCTCTGCCGCCTCTTTAAATGAATACTTTGCCTCAGTCTGCTCGTCGCCAAACTCACCTAATTGGCTTCAACTTGAAATTGCTCTGATGGACATTCCTACAGGTGAGTATACCTTCTCTCTTAAGGCAATAGAAAAGCTTGCTATTCGTAAACAACTACTATCGCTCAAGTCCTCCTCTCTTGCCGCTGCACCTGATGGTATATCGGCTTTTAGCCTCCGAAATGTTTCACCCACTATCGTCGTAGAGAGTCTCTTTGAGATTTTTAATGAATCTATTAAGCACTGCTACTTCCCCTCAGCTTGGAAAAAAGCGTACATTCGACCGCTGCTCAAGGTTAAACTACCTCGTTCTCCTTCGGACACTCGTCCTATCGCAAATTTGTCAGAGATCTCTAAACTGTTCGAACGCCTTATCAAAGAGCAGATCGTTGATTTTATTACCACTCATAACATTCTTGATTCAAGACAATCAGCGTATAGGACGGGTTTCTCAACTGAAACAGCTTTGATTAGGATTTTAGACGAAGTACGTTCTGCAGTGGATCGAGGAAAATTAACTATTCTTATAATGTTCGATTTCAGCAAAGCATTCGACAAAGTTCCTCATTATCTCTTGTTATGTAAATTAAGGCAAATTGGTTTCTCTATTTCTTCCCTAAAATGGATCTACTCATATCTCTCAAGTCGCATGCAGGCAGTAATTGATGAGGATGGAAAAATTTCGTCATGGTTAAAAACAAACCTGGGAGTTCCTCAAGGCTCAGTTTTAGGCCCCCTTTTGTTCTCACTATTCATAAATGACATCTCTAAATGTTTGAAGTTTTCCAATCATATGGTGTTCGCAGATGATCTTCAGATTTATCGAGAGTGCTCACCAAATGAACTCCATCGTTCTCTTGAGCTGATTAGTCGTGATGTCAACGCCATCTTTGAATTTTCAGTCGCTAATGAGCTGTCCCTTAGCCTAGCAAAGTCCAAGGTCTTAATAATAGGAAGTAACGCTCGAACTCGTGTACTTGATTTTGCAAACCTTCCTCCTATACTAGTGGGTAACGTCCCGTTGCCGTATGTCTCCGAACATCTTAACCTAGGTCTTGTTATTACCTCGTCGCTATCTTGGAATCGTCAAATTGCTCGTATTTCCCGTGAGGTTCACGGACTATTACATAAGCTCAAGTTTCATCGAAACTCACTTCCTACAGATTTGCGTGCAAAGTTGATCAGAACGCTGATTTTTCCTAGATTAGATTATTGCTCCATCGTTTACTGCAATCTCCCTAGCACCTTGAATACCAAACTACAAAGGCTTATAAACTGTTGTGTCCGCTTTATTTTCAACTTACCTAGAGGATCCCATGTCACTACCTTTCGTCGCCAGTTAGGGTGGCTCTCTGTAAAGGATCGTCGCTCGTATTTTTTAGCTATTCTAGCATTTAAAGTTATAAACGGAAATGTCCCCATGTACATTGCTGAACTTTTTCAACGAATTCAGCCTGAAATTAGAACGACTCCACGATTGCCCCAAGCTACCTTTTCGATACCATTTGCCAGGACAAATATTTATATGCATGCTGTAGCTGTCTCGGCGTCTCGCCTGTGGAATTCGCTTCCTGACCATGTCACTTCTGCTCCCTCTCTCGAAGTATTCAAACAGCGACTTTATAAATTTCTTTTCGATAGTGAACTTTTAAATATGTGAGTTCTGTTCTTGAGTTTTGTTGTTGAGTGAGTCACCCTGCATTATTATTCATTATTTATTAATTTTTAGTTCTATCATAGGTTAAGATTAATTTGTTAATTTGTAAGTTTTGAGCGAACACATAAACCGTTATCAGCGCCGAAAATTGTGTAATATTTTAATGTTTCATTTTTCAACCTTTATATTGCTTCTTCACACAGTTAAATTAAATTAGTGCATAGGTCTTGTTTTTATTTTCTTTTCGTTTTCTTTGTTACTATATTGTTATCATATTGAAATTATATTCTTACTGTATTGTATCTGTATTGCCCGAAAGTAAAACTGGGGCATAATAAACTCTATCATCATCATCATCATCTCTCTCTCTCCCTCCCTCCCTCGCTCGCGCCAACCCCCCCTCTCTCTCCCCCCCTACCTCTCCCTCCATCCTTCTCTCTCCCTCCCTCGCTCGCGCCAACCCCCCTCTCTCTCTCCCTCCCTCCTTCTCACTCCCTCCCTCTCGCCGTCCTTCTCTCTCCCTCCATCTCGCCGTCCTTCTCTCCAACCCCCTCCTTCTCTCTCTCCCTCCCCTCTCTCCCTCTCTCTCCATCCCTCTCACCCTCTCTCTCTCCCTCTAATTAATGACCACTTATTTCCTCCTCTTAGATCGGGCCATGTGAGCTTCCCGCAAGATTAAACGGTGAAGGGTACTTAGCGTTTTTGGAGGAAACTTTAGACGACCTCATAGAAAACGCTGGAGTCCCGGATCATATCCACGAAGTTATGTGGTATCAGCACGACGGGGCTCCAGCGCACTTCGCCCAACCGGTGAGGAATTACTTGGACCGTCGTTTCCCGGCACGGTGGATCGGTCGTGGTGGTCACGTTGCATGGCCGCCGCGTTCACCCGACCTGAATCCCTTGGATTTTTTCTTGTGGGGATTCATGAAAGGTCGGGTGTATAAAACCGTGCCGCGGAATGAGGACGACCTCCGTCACCGAATTGAAGAGGCGAAGGATTCCGTGACGGAGGAGATGCTTCACGCGGTCCAGGTAAACCTCATCGAGAGGGCGAGAAAATGCATAGACGCCGCTGGCGGGCACTTTGAGCAGTTGTGAATGGGTGCGTTTAACCTAGCAATTGATAGTTTTCTTTTTTTAATACAAAAAATAATAGTATAATAAGGCAAAGACACATGGTTTTATTATAACAAAAAAAGAAATATATTCACATCGAGCTCTTATGATTATTAAGCATAATAGTTGATTGGATATTTCTTTGCAGCTAATCAAAAAGGCGGCCCGGGTATCGACGCAAACGTTTATGTGTTACCGCACTTGATGGCTTCGTCGACGAATAGCCCTTGGGTTTTCATGTGTCCACACATGCTCGTTGTGGCTGTTGCGTGTGCAATAATTTCGCCGGAAATGCACGGTCAGCCTCATACTGCTCAACAAGCCAGATGCAACAATTTATGCGTGCCGCTGCATCGCCATCGTGCAGTTCTTGCACTGGGCGTTCGATGGACGGATACCAACCATTGCTCTTCAAGACCCGGTGTACCGTACAGCGGTTACGGCACGCATGCTCGTTGTTGGATCCTCCTGTACAGCTTCTCCGCGTCTTCCATATTTGGATTTCGCACTGCGCGTTCCCGTCCACCGTTCAACCCATGTTTTGGCTTTTCCAATCCAGTTTTCCGTGATGATATTATTTTAAGGCGCGGATGCCGATTGCGATCCGGGTATCATTAAATCCGCGACGCTTTTACCGCAAGTCAGCGAATCCGTAGCAAATAATCAAAAATTATCATATATCGTTATAAATTCTAGTAAATTATTTAAGTTTATCGTTCTATTATTTAAGTTCATTCCTGTTGTTTTGTTATTCCTGTTCCTGTGTTACTTTATTTCTGTTCTTATGTTGTTTTATTCTGTTAAAAATGTTTGTGTTATTTTGTTCTGTTAGAAATTCGTATGTTATGTTGTGTTATTCTGGTAAAAATAAAATATTATAATTAAAAATAAACTGTTATATTATGTACTTGACGTCAGGAAGATTATGCGAAAACGGAGCGAGCGTTTGACGGATGCCGGCGCGCGTGATTTGACGTTTTGCGAATCAATCGCTACGGTTGCTTTTCAACCAATTCTACCGCGTAAAAACATCGCTCAGTCAAAAACTGTCGCTCGACGTATTTCGTACCACAGTGGGAAGAACGCTGAAATTCACGACCTTTTCGAATTTTACCGTGATTATCCATTGAAAGTGCCTGTCAGGTTTGTTTTCTTAAGAAATGGAAATTAACAAAATGAGCAATTACTCAATAATCCTCAAATTTCGATATAGCGCGCGAAATGTTTTGCGTATTGAAAAAAAACGATAAGTGAATTCTTATAAAAAAAAACTCTCAGTAATTTAACGCTAAATTTTCGAGAATTGGATCTTTTTCGGATTACATTTCTCATTCGACTACTACGTTATTTCTCATAACGATTGTTGATTCCAGCTGGAATCAACAATCGTTATCAGCATATAAACTGTACAAATGTATTTTGTTGATGGACAGGCGCGATTTGTAGGTAATTTGTATGCGGTACATTATATTTCCGGTATTCTTCGATGTATTCGAGGAGAGTTCTCGATTTTAGCTATTTGCAAATTGCTGTTAACAATTTTGGACGGCATCTGAAAATACAAGTGCGATCGGCCAATGTATAGGCGTGAGGTCTGGGCCATTTTTATGTGGTAGATTATTGTTTCATTATTCCTCAAAATACCTGAACAATACGGAGAGAAGAGTTGTGGCTTCTAGCTGTGGTCAAACAATTATTAACAAATTTTAGTAAGATCTCAAGTATACAAGTATGATCGGCTGACGCATGGGTATCAGTGGTCGGAGTGGTTTCAAAGCTCGGGTGCCTGCGAGTCAGCGAGGGAGCAAAGATGAGATCAATGCTACGAATGATTTCATGGCAATAAGCTGTACACTCATTGGCAAGTCGATCAATGTACGTACGCGATGAAATCTACCTTCCGATAAGCCGCAACAAATAGCTCTCTCGCGCGTGTCCGCAATCGGCGAGGATCCCGTAAATTTTTTTTCTACATAACGAGGATGAAATTGACGTAGCCCTTGGTCGTTCGGGTGACTGGGCGCTGGTAAGGAAGCAAAGATGAAACCGATCCTCCGTACGTCTTTTGGAGCCTTTATGAAACATTTCCGAAATGACAGGCCCAAATTCGTCCGCAATTTCATCTCATTTCCGGTCAGAGCAAGTGAACAAGTCGTACGGTGCATGAAGCTGCAGGTATGACAAAAGGATCACTACTTACGCGAACTTGCAGATTTTTATAGAATAAACCTATTCTTCGAGCTGTGTCGATAAATAAATCCTTTAAAGCACAGTCAGACCAACTTCGAAATTCTTCATTAAGGAGTATAAGTATGAGTGAGCAAGGGAAGATAGATGACGCTAGTCGATTGTTGTGTAATAGAGCTTCAATAAAAATTTAAAAAATCGCTTATCTGAAGCGTTTGGCTACTTCTCACATCTATTTCTACGTGTAGTAGAACTCTCTAATACTGTAAAAAAATGAGACAACAATCAGTGATGAAGAGATGAGAGATTGTTGAGAGCGCTCTTCGAATGTTGTGAGGTGGGGCTCCAATAAAAAATAATATATATTTAGCGTCAATGAAGCTTCTGGCTACTTCTCAGACACGTTTTTATATGTACTAGGATTCTCTAGTACTCCAAAAAAATATTAGACAACAATAACTCCGCAAGACATGGCAGATGAGACTGTTAGGGTGTTGAATAGTACAGCCGCCTAAAAGAAATTATTTCAAGTGGCCGAAGCTCCCGGCTACTTCTCGCATATATGTTCATGTGTACTGGAATTCTCTAGTACTGTAAAAAAAGAAAATAAGACAACAATCAGTCCCGAAGGGATGTAATACGACACTGCTCGATTGTTGTGTACTACGCCTGCTACAAAAAAAAAATATTCCGTGCATCTCAGCCTTCTGGCTAATTCTAAGACATTTTTGTATGTGGACTAGAAGTCTCTAGTAGTTAAAAAAATTAGACTTAATAAATCAGGAGAGAATGACATAGAACAACACTAGATTGTTGTATTGTACACATTCTACAAAAAAAAACGTCTGTCTGAGGCGTCTGGCTATTTCTCAAATGTACTTTCATGTATAATACAAAGTACATTTGAGTTCTTTCTAGTATACATGAACTCCCTAGTATTGTAAATTAAATGAGACAACTATCAGACATGAAAGGGAGAGGTGATACTGCTGGACCGTTGCATGGTACACCTTCGATAAAAAAATTATTTCGTGCGTCCAAAGCTTCTGGTTCCTTCTCACAAGAGTTTTGATGTATACTAGAACTCTCTAGTAGTTGAAGAAAAAATAATTCGACAACTATCAACGGGCTAGGGATGAGAGGTCAGACTGCTCGGTTGTTGTATAGTACAGACTAATAAAAAAATATTTGACGAGTCTGAAGCTTCCGGCTACTTCCCAGACAGGTTTTCATGAGTACTTTAAAACCCTAGTACTCCAAAAATAAATATTAGACAACAATAACTTGGCGAGACATGAGATATAAGACTGCTCGATTTTTATATAGTACAGCCTCGTAATAAAAAATCATTTTTCGTGCCTGAAGCTTCTCGCTACACGTCTCACATATGTTTTACGTGAACTAGAACTGTCGAATACTGTAAAAAAAATGAGACAATAATCAGTCATGAAGCGATGAGACATGACACTACTCGATTATAGTCTGGTGGGGCTTTGAATAGAAGAAAATATATTTAGCGTGACAGAAAATTCTGGCTACTTCTTAGACACGTTTTTATATGTACTAGAACTCTCTAGTACTCAAAAAAAAAATAAGACAACAGTAACTCAGCAAGAGATGGGAGATGATACTGTTCGGGTGTTTTATAGAACAGTGTCATAAAAGAAATCAGTTTGAGTGTCCGGAGCTCCCGGCTACTTCTCGCATATGTTTTATGTGTACTGGAATTCTCTAGTACTGTAAAAAAAAATGAGACAACAATCAGTCACGAAGGGATGTAATATGACACTGTTGGATTGTTGTGTACTGCACCTTCTACAAAAAAAAATATTTCGTGCGTTTGAGCCTTCTGGCAACTTCTAAGACATGTTTTTATATTCACTGCAAGTCTCTAGTAGATGAAAAAAGAAATTAGACGTAATAAACCAGGAGAGAGTGAAAT
This sequence comes from Ophion ventricosus, assembly GCA_963932345.1. Lineage (NCBI taxonomy): Eukaryota > Metazoa > Arthropoda > Insecta > Hymenoptera > Ichneumonidae > Ophion > Ophion ventricosus. Next base: position 30,819,692 of record OZ010714.1, on the reverse strand, counting down.
AGAACAACATTCGATTGTTGTATTGTACACCTTCTACAAAAAAAACGTCTGTCTGAGGCTTATGGCTACTTCTCAAATGTGCTTTCATGTATGCGAGAACTCCCTAGTACTGTAAATAAAATGAGACAACTATCCGGCATGAAGGGTCAGAGGTGATACTGCTGGATCGTTTATGATACACCTCCGATCAAAAAAATTATTTTGTGCATCCAAAACTTCTGGCTCCTTCCTACGAGAGTTTTGATTTATGCTAGAACTCTCAAGTAGTTGAAAAAAAACAGTTCGACAAAAACTCAATCGGCAAGGGGTGAGGATGGGACTGCTCGGCTGTTGTATAGTACAGCCTAATAAAAAAAAATATTTCGCGCATCTGAAGCTTCCCGCTACTTCCCAGACATATTTTCATGAGTACTGGAATACCATTGTACTCAAAAAAAAAAAAAAAATTAGGCAACAATAACTCAGTGAGACATGAGAGATACGACTGCTGGATTGTTCCATAGTACAGCCTCATAAAAAAACTCATTTTCATTGTCTGAAGCTTCAGGCTTCACTTCTCACATATGTTTTAACGTGTACAAGATCGCTGTCGCACTGTAAAAAGAAATGAGTCAACAATCAGTCATGAAGCGATGACAGGTGCCTCTGCTCGATTGTTGCGTGGTGGGGCTTAAAAAAAAAAACTTTAGCCCGACTAAAGCTCTTGACTACATCTCAGACACGTTTTTATAGAACTCGCTAGTACTCCAAAAAAATATTCACCAACAATAACTCAGGAAGACATGGGAGATAAGACTGTTCGGGGGTTGTATAGTGGAGCCTCATAAAATAAATCATTTTGACTATAAAGCTTCTGGCTACACTTCTCACATATGTTGTTACATGTACAAGAACTCTCCAGTACTGTAACAAAAAATGAGACGACAATCAGTCATGAAGCGATGAGAGATGACAATGCTCGATTGTTGTGTGGGGGGCTTTAATTTAAAAAATATATATTTAGTCCGACTGAAGCTCCTGGTAACATCTCAGACACGTTTTCATATGTTCTAGAACTCGCTAGTACTCAAAAAAAAATATTATACAACAATAACTCAGCAAGACATGGGAGATAAGACTGTTCGGGTGTTGTATAGTACAGCCTCATAAAAGAAATCATTTTGAGTGTCCAAAGTTCCCGGCTACTACTCGCATATGCTTTTATGTGTACTGGAAATCTCTAGTAATGTAAAAAAGAAAATGATACAATAATCAGTCATGAAGGGATATAATATGACACTGCTCGATTGAGGTGTACTACACCGTCTACAAAAAAAAAAATATTCCCTGCGTTTGAGTTTTCTGGCTACTTCTAAGACATTTGTTTATGTGTACTAGTAGTGTCTAGTAGTTGAAAAAAGAAATTAGGCATATTAAATCGGGAGAGAGTGAGATGGAACAACACTCGATTGTTGTATTGTACACCTTCCACAAAAAACACGTCTATCTGCGGCTTCTGGCTACTTGTCAAATGTGCTTTCATGTATACTAGAACTCCCTAGTACTGTAAATAAAATAAGACAACTATCCGGCATAAAGGGTCAGAGGTGATACTGCTGGATCGATTATTATACACCTCTGATCAAAAAAATTATTTTGTCCGTCCAAAGCTTCTGGCTGCTTCCCACGAGAATTTTGATTTATACTAGAACTCTCTAGTAGTTGAAAAAAAAATAATTCGAGAACAATCAATTGACAAGGGGTGAGAGGTGAGACTGCTCGTCTGTTGTATAGTACAGCCTTAAAAAAAAATATTTCGGGCATCTGAAGTTTCCGGCTACTTCCCAGACATGTTTTCATGAGTACTGGAATACCCTGGTACTCCAAAAACAAATATTAGACAACAATAATTCAGTGAGACACGAGAGATACGACTGCTCGATTGTTCCATAGTACAGCCTCATAAAGAAATCATTTTCATTGACTGAAGCTTCTGGCTACACTTCTCACATATGTTTTTACGTGTACAAGAACTCTGTCGTACTGTAAAAAAAATGAGACAACAATCAGTCATGAAGCGATGAGAGATGCTACTGCTCGATTGTTGTGTGGTGAGGCTTCAATAAAAAAAAACTTATTTAGCGTGACTGAAGCTTCTGGGTACTTCTTAGACACGTTTTTATATGTACTAGAACTCTCTAGTACACGAAAAAATATTAGACAACAATAACTCAGGAAGTCATGGGAGATGAGACATCTCAGCCTCATAAAAGAAATCATTTGAAGTGTCCGAAGCTCCCGACTACTTCTCGCATATGCTTTTATGTGCACTGGAACTCTTTAGTACTGTAAAAATAGAAAATCATACCACAATCAGTCACGACCGCATGTAATATGACACTGCTCGATTGTTGTGTATTACACCTTCTATAAAAAAAATATTCCGTGCGTCTGAACCTTCTGGCTACTTCTAAGACATTTTTTCATGTGTACTACAAGTCTCTGGTAGTTGAAAAAAGAAATTAGGCCTAATAAATCGTGAGAGAGAGTGAGATAGAACAACACTCGATTCTTGTATTGTAAACCTTCCACAAAAAACACGTCTATCTGAGACTTCTGCCTACTTCGCAAATGTCTTTTCATGTATACTAGAACTCCCTAGTACTGAAAATAAAATGAGACAACTACCGGCATGAAGGGGTGAGAGGTGATACTGCTGGATCGTTTACGATACACCTTCGATCAAAAAACTTATTTTGTGCTTCCAAAGCTTCTGGCTCCTTCTTACAAGAGTTTTCATTTATATTAGAACTCTCTCGTAGTTGAAAAAAAAACAATTCGACAACAATCCATCGGCAAGGGGTGAGAGATGCGACTGCTCGATTGTTCTATAGTACAGCCTCATAAAAAAAAATCATTTTCATTGCCTGATGCTTCTGGCTACACTTCTCACATATGTTTTTACGTCTACAAGATCTATGTCGTACTGTAAAACGAAATGAGTCAACAATCAGTCATGAAGGGATGAGAGATGCCACAGCTCGATTGTTGTGTGGTGGAGCTTCAATAAAAAAAATAATGTTCTAGTATACATGAACAGCCTAATAAAAAAATTAATTGGCAATGGACGAGAGGTGTGACTGCTCGATTGTTGTAGGTACAGCTTCAATAAAAAAAAATAATTTTGCGCGTCTGAAGCTTCTGATTACTTCTCACATCTGCTTCTATCTGTACTAGAACTCTCTAGTATTAGTTTTGTTAGAAAGTAGTCTCATTCGTGTGACGGAGGTTATATGCCTGAGAAGGCGAGGAACCATTATGCCACATTAAATGTCCTGATTCGGCAGCATGTGGGCAGACTCATGCATGTTGTGTTTTTTCGAAGAGCATGGGCTGTCCTCTGAGCTGACCTTTTCCTTCTTGCGGTCTGCCGGACTTTTTTCTGAGACCGGAGGGTTCATCTGCGTCTGCTAATACGGAGTCATCATCACCCTGGTTTATCGCAGCCGCGTTATGGGCCAGCCTCTGCCGACCACTTTGTATCGGGACTACAACCAATCGCCGGAGACACTAACGCATCTGCTGTCGGCCTGCCAAGTATATGCGGTCTCCGGCTATCGGCACGTCATCGGCTATCGGCATGATATTGTATTGCCCGCGACATGGCGATGTTATATTGCCCTCTACGGCACTCTTATGAGATAGAAGGCGAGCCCGTGCCGCCTTATTTGCCAGCAGCTATTGAGTCCGTTGTCGTAAGCGAGAGGTGCAAGATTTATTGGAACCACTCGTTCGCGACCATCGGGCCGCTTCAAGCGACTAAGCCTGATGTTGTCCTCTTCGATTTCGACGAGAAGACGATTTACGTCATTGAGTTCTCGTCCTCGGCCGAGATTAACATCCGGCGAAAGGAAGAGTAGAAACGGTTCAAGTATCAACCTCTCTTGGCCAAGCTACGTCGTTAGCACCGGGGATTCAGGGTAACTCTCGTTGTCTTCATCATCGGCGCACTCGAGGGGATGACGTAGTCTTTTGTATCGAGCCTCTCCGACATACTGGTTTGCAAATCCAGAGTCGAGTTGCTAGCAGGTCAGATACAGAAGGCGGTCATCCTTAGATCCCTCCGTTTACTCAGGCAACACGATTCTGGACTGCTGTAGCCGCTCACCCTCTGGTTTGAGGGAGCGGCTATCGACATAGCGACATTATTTACCTGTTTTTTTTGTCTGGGCGGCAGCCCAGGTGGTATCGGCACCCTCGAGTATCACCCAGCATTATCGTTTCGGTCTAGATTAAGATCAAGCCTAACTCCCGGGGGTAGGTGAATGTTTTCCAGTGCAAACTGAGGAAGCGTGTTCCCGGGCAATAAGTCTATTATAATAAAAAAATATATATAATTTATTTAATTTTATAATATATTTTTTTAACTTCAATTTATTTAATAATTTTTCATAATGTTGGATAATTTGTTATGGGTTCGCTGATGAAGATGCAGGAGAGGTGTCTGGAATTTATTTGGGTACCCAAATCGCGAACGATATCCACAACCTAATTGACAGTGAACGACAGAACCGTGGAGCGATTGGTGTACGGAAACGGAACATTAGAAGAAGCTCAGGGGGCTCGACAACGATTAGGCGTACTATACGCCGGGTATTGAAAGCTGATGATCAGGATCCATTTCATCGGGTGCCCGTGTAAAAACTACGATTGGCTAACTGGCTTATCGAACAGTATGAGGCTTGCCGTGCATTTCCGGCGAAAATATTGCACACAGACGAATGTATTTTCACACAAAGCAGTGTACGCAACAACCACAACGAGCATTAGTGGGCACACGAAAACGCGAGGGCTGTTCGTCGACAAAGCCATCAATTGCGGTACCACGTAAACGTCGACACTGGTATACTGGGCAGGTTTTTTATAAGCTGCAAAAACAATATACAATCAATAATTATGCTTAATAATCAATGGGGCTATAAATGTATCTTCTTTCTACTTGTTATAATAAAACCAAGCATCTGAGCGATGTTATTCTTTTAAAGAAACATATTTGTGTAAAAAAAAAGGAAGATTTCGGATTGCTAGGCTAAACGCAACCATTCAGAACTGTTCGAAGTGCTCGCTTTGGTCTGGTAAAGAGTTATTCTATGATTAAACTTGTATCTTCGAGCACCGGTGAAATTATCCATTCGCTCTGACCGGAAATAAGATGAAATCGAAAACGAATTTGGGCGAATGATCTTAGCAATATCTGATAGAATATGCGAAAACCGTTCGGAGCATCGATTTCGCCTTTATTCTCTTGCCGTCAGTGGATAATGACTCAGGCTCCGTTTCAGTAATGCACAACACATGTCTCGGGGCGTATTGCCTCAAAATAAAATGTAATCGATAAATTCAATCATGAGTATGTTCGAAAAGGGTTACAACTCATGCCGAAACATCGAGCCAGACGTTGATTTCGTCTTTGTCGCGTAAAGAACGATTCTATTATTAAACTTGTATCTTCGAGCACCGGTCAAATGATTCATTCGCTCTGACCGGAAATAAGTTGAAATCGAAAAAAAAAACTCAAAAAAAAAAAATTAAAACTAAATTAAACTGGTCTTTTAATCAGTGTTTCAGCTAAAGTGACACTTTTGAACTATGAAAACACAATCAATCCTGGAAAATTGATGCAAAAAAAATGCCAAATAATGGTTTTCATATCAACATTACATTACATTTCAGAAGTTTTCGGATCTGGGGAATATTCAATACGACATGTGAAAATTTATTTCGCCTCAAGACAACAAAATTAAATTATTTCTTGGGTTGGCTTGAGCCTATTGGTATGTTTGTTTACACAATTTGTTAATAAAATTTCGGCATTTTTATTACCGCAAATGAAAACTCATTATTATGGTCGACGACAGAATTGAATTTGTAAAGATTCTCGTCAAAAGACTAACTCCGGAAATTCTTGGGGAATCAATTTTTTCCCGTAAATCTTCACCGTAAGGATGGTTAGTGTACGCTCGTAACGAATAATCTGCATCGCGATGATTATCCAGTGAAAAATGCAACTTTGCGTTGAAAAAAAAACGACCCGTAGGTTTGCCTTGAACCCGAACATTCCCGTTCTGCGGCAGGCAACCTACCAATTCGACCAACGTTTTCTGTTTCTGATTGATCGTTGTACGTCGAACGGATTGGTGCACGGTCCCAGCGCCTGGCTACTTTAAAAGTGAACCTTTTAATTAATTCGTAATTAAATACGTTTCATCATAATTTTATAAATGTAATGATTTCAATGAAAAATCTTCTCATTATTTTCGTGACGAGATTCAATGAGAAACGTTCGAAACCTCACTTGGTCGCCCAAATAAAATATTAACAAAAAATTTGTTTAACAATATTATTTATTGCACAGAATAATTTGTATTGCGGGCAGTAAAAAAAAAGTCATTAGCGGAGCAAAAAAAAAAAGTGACCATAGACTAGTCTCGAACCCGAACGTTCTCATTCCGAAGCGAGGAATTTACCAACCCGACTATCTTTTCTTCGTAGCAATGATATGCCAAATGTATTTCTTATCGTTGTAGCACCTGGCAGACTGAAAAAAGTATCTTTCAATGTTATAAACAAAAATGATTTAACAATAAATTCTCTTGCATATTAATTAATCGTGGTCATTATCCGACAAGAAAAAAAAAAAATTGAAAAAAATTCACCTGCCCGAACGTGGCTTCGAACCCGCGCTGGCGATAGCTCCGACGCCGAAACTACTGGTCCATTGTTTACTCGCATCGAGTTTTACTCGTGAATATCTCGGCCAATTTTTGTCGCGAGACATTTTTAAAAAAAGGGTTTCGCTCGGAAAGAGACACCCTGTATGCCCACGAACGGAAAACTAGTAGTTGAGATACACCCTGTATATTGGAAGTGTGAGCTTTCTCACGCTATTCAACAGCTGACTTGCTTGCGATATATCCCGCTGGCGCTGCGTAGGCCGGGACCACGGTCTTACATACAGATCTGGAAACTCCGGCGTTTTTTAGTGGTGGGGGTAGGTCGCTTCGTGAAGCCACATTTCTTAGAATTTAACTGCGGCGCTGCGGTAGCGTCCTAGTCTTAGATGAGGGACGGCGGTTGCGGGGGAAGGTAACTCCCTTATTTACCAGTAAGTAAATTTGCAGATCACGCTGACTCATCGAATAAGAAAAGCGAGATGGGAGGGATCGATAAAAGCAATCGGCGAATCGAATAGATATCGATTTATTTACAAAATCGTCAAACGGTTTGACGAGGGTGAAGATAAAAAAAGACACAAACATAGCCATTCATCTTCCTTTAGTTCGGCCTTTTTTCATATTAGTAACTTTTATATATTTAATTTTACTCGGTGCGATAATGGACATTTTACGTATGCGAAACGTGCCTAAAACCCCCAGTTTGACACTTCGTAAAACGAAATTTCGTACAATACTCGACGAAAAAAAATTGTAATCTCGTGTGATTGCAAAACTTTTTGCAATCACAGAAGAAAAGTTTTTTCATACTCGTATCATAATGTATTATTTCCTTACCGGTTTTCGATGCATGATTCCATATTGGCGTTTTATTCTCTCCAGTGAATCTCGGGAATCTCGAATTCCATTTTGGCGTTTTATTCTCTTTAGTGAATCTCGTGTGATTGCAACACTCGCCTTCGGCTTGTGCTGCAAACGCAAACTAGTTAGATACATTTTTTTGATAGATTATTATACGAAATTTTATTTTACGAGGGGCGAAAAAGGGGGCCACACTTCGCGTGCGTAAAACGTCGATTATTGTAAAGAGTGAAATAAAATTAATATTTTATTCACCGAGTGAATACGTATTTTATAAAATATATATTCTATACGATTTTATATATTTTATTTCACACCTCGTTAAATAAAATTTCAGAGTGAAATAAAATAGATATTTTATACGATTTTATGTATTTTATTTCACTCGGCAAATATATATTTTATAGAATATACATTTTATATATTTTATCAAATTTATAGTAGTAGTAGTATGAAGTTTTATTTGCATCGCCTTTTCGGCTTTTTACAAAGCTGTTACACCGTTAAACGTCGCTCTCTTACAATCTAACTTATAACTTTCGTTTCTTAAAGGCTGTTTCGATTTCTAAAAAAAAAATTACACATATTTACATCTATTTCCTCTCTCAGCATTCCCATCAATTTATCTTCTATTCCCCTCTTATCCCTTTCCCTAGTTATCTACTTCTCTATCTACGTTTTTGCTTACATACATATTAATCATCTTCCTTTTTCACACGTAATCAGGTGTTCGATTGTTCCTGTTTCTCGTTTACATATTTCAAATATTCATATATTCTATATATAATATATGTATATATAAATGAATGTTTCTCTGTTTCTCCCGCATGCTTTCCTATACCATTCATTCGATTGCGATGAAACATGGGTGAATTGTTGTGCGCATGCCCGCGAAGGTTTCTGACATAGTACCATCAACGTACAATAGGTTGCACGCGACTCGTATCGGATAATTTTTTGTCTTCAATGCGTTGCGTATCGTTCATCCGATTGAGTTGAAACTTTGTACAGTTGTTGCTGGAACTTGCACGAAAGTTTCTGACATAGTACCATCAACGTACGATAGGTGGCGCGTGAGTCGTTGGTCTTCTATGCGTCCTCGCATCGTTCATCGGATTGAGTTGAAACTTTTAATCATGCCTTGTTAACGCGCCTCGAATGGTAGATCTATCAGCGGAGTATGAAAGAAACAGAAATGATGAGTTTCTCAAACAAGCGAGGAACGACAATAAAACATACGCATATAGTATACTTACATAATTAAGTCCTTACGTTACTATTTATATATGAAATATGTTTTCACTTGAAGGAAATTCATATATTCTAAATAACATGATTCACACGAAAATAAAAAGGGCGGTGTTCATTTGTTTCCCACCAGAAACGTGCGATTAGGAGAGCCCGATTCGTGGGTGTTTATTTTTATCGGGAAAGTGTGGAATTGAATTGATCGTGCGATACACGATCCGGCCACGATCAATGTAGAAAAAGGTGTACTATATGCAATACTTTGTAATACTTTCCAAACCCTTAAGGGATTATTTTTTTAGGCAGGCATAAGTCATTCTGAATTTACAGCGAATAGACTGAGTAGCAGTTGTAATGGCTTTTCAAAAAACGATTGAACTGCCATACAACATTGCACTCCCGATTTTTACGATTGGTTGTACTAATTTAGAAACCTTCGCGGGCATGCGCACAATAACTCAGCAAAGTTTCATCGCAATCGGATAAATCGTATAGGAACGCATACGGGACCGACACAGAAACATTCTTTTATATATAGTGTGACGGGATATTTCTCTGATCACGAGAACGGTAACCAAAAACACTTCGAGAGCTAAGGTGCGAGATCCGTCACCTTCGCCCGTCCACCCGTAGTCGTGCACCCGCAGAACCCGGGGCGCCAGTGAATTTTGTTTCACCGGTTTCACAACCGGTATGACCTGGGATCGGGGGGATGATTTTTGGTTGCCCGGAATCATAACCGGGATTACTGGGCGGCTGGAGACCTCCCTGATTTTTTTATCGCCGGAATTATAACCGGACTAAACTGGGTGCACTTCAACGGGGGGGACGGTTGCGGTACAGCACGGCCGCTCAGGTTGTGGGTTGTGGTAGAGGGGTTGGAATTCACCGGGGGAGTAGCTCAACTGTCGAGAACGAAATAAAATAAAATAAAATAATTATTTTATTTTATTTTGCGGGAGCTGAATTTTACACCGAAAATCCCGAGAACTAAACGCGGAACTCTTAATCGCGAACACGTAAACGCGAGCGAGAACGTCACCCGCACGGGAGCGAGAGAGCACCACTCAGGTGTCTCTAGCGCGAGAGCGAGAATGCGACTCTTCTTTCCGCGAGAGAGACCACGACACGTCTCTCCATCGCGAAGTCTGAAACACGACTCTACGAGAACTACCTCCGAAATCTTGCGGCGGACTGTACCTTGCACGGCGAGGGTCAGCGCGCGAGAGCATTGTCGAGCGCGCTTACCGAAAAAAAGATAAACACGCTCGCGTGATCGGACCATGCGAGAACGCTGGCCTAAGCGAGAATCCTTATCTCGTAATTTTCGTGAGCTGAAATATTATTTCGGGAGCTGGAATATTCTAATAGAATATTCCTTTCGGAATCTATATTTTCTGCCCGAGTTACCCCGCAACGGAACGGTAAGAAATCGGGACCTTTTCTCCTCGGTAGCATCGAGACTCTCGGGGATCGCATCCCCGGGTCACCGTGCGAGAGCAGGCAAAGCTTCTCTCCGGAAGCGCGGCACGAAGTCCTCCAGCCTCCGCCCGTAACCCAACGGCCCGCTCCTCGGCACGATGCACCTCTCAGTGGGGCGCCGGCGTCTCAGCACGGGCGTGCACCGATTCCCCGAAGATTTCGTTGGGTGCTTCCCTCGATCGGGATTGCTCGATACGTTGAGCACCACGCCGCTCGACCGAGTTCCGCACGCCAACCTAACCCAACGATAACGACAACAAACTTAAACGCAATGAAACAATCATGCGGAAAAAAGGCCCTTAACACAACGGCTGCGTCTCAACCCGGGCATCGAGAACGTAATCTCATCACCGGTAGATTTTTCTGTGAAGCGATTTGAAAAATCACGTCACAACTCCCCACCCTTAGGGGTAGTTGCGGTTAGGGAACGACGTGATCTCTGCTAAGCAAAAGCCGTAGCTGAAATTCACGCAGCAGCAATTCTTGTCCTTCCCAGTTGCAGTCGGTAGCTTAAAACGGTAGGAAGGACCGAGACCTACTGCGGGAACCAAGCACCCGCAGCACGAGAAAGAAAGCCAGAAAACAAAAAAACATTTCGTAATCGATGGCTGATTGTGTCCCTCCCGTTACAGTCGGTAGCCTAAAGGGGGGGAGAGGCCGAGACCTACTGTGGGCGACTAACCACCATACAGCGAGAGAAAAAAAACGACAAACAACAAAATATTCATAAACGGTAGCATGATTGTCTCTTCCCGTTACGATTCGGCAGCATTAATATGGGGGGGGGGGGGGAGACCGAGACCTGTCGCGGGCAAATAACCGCCCTGCGACGCGACAAGAAAAAATATATTCGAACCCAAACTCACCATCACCACGGACGAAACGTAAAATAACGGTAGTGGACTCACCGATCTGGCCGTAGTCGTCCATACGTGGCAGTGGGTTCCGGGAACACTGCGGGAACTGCTCCAACTTCCTCCGGGTCTGGTCTAATTGGTGCCGAGGACTGAGTGCTTGACCACACTCGCGGGAACTGAGAGGTCTTTCCACCTCGGCCGGGAACCTGGGCCATCGGCCACCTATCGCGGGAACTGCTGGGCACTGTCGCCTTGTACGGAAACGGGGGCTATAAGCCATACTATCGCGGGACCACAAGCCTGGCTGGCCGGTACGAGAACGCGAGCCAGGGCTCACTCGGGAACTAAGGCCTACGGCCCACCTTGCGAAAACTGCGAGGCATTGTCGCTACGTACGAGAACTAGGGACTATGGTCCCACCATTGCGAGAACTGCGACGGGTTGCCGCTACGCACGAGAGCTAGGGTCATAGATCCACCTTACGGGAACTCGGGCCATCTCGTATCCTCCGAAAATCGGGGTACAGGGCTCCGATGCGAGGGCTCGCTGGGGCCTGCTCAGGCTTGCGAGTTGCCCCGCGCGCCCCGGCCGCCCCGGCGTCGCCTCCGGACTTTCCGGCCCGAAGAACCCGGGACCGGCTCGACCATCATCTCCTGCGGGGGAGCTGGCGGCGGCGATCGCGTTTTCCGGGCCTCCGCCCGCGCAAGCCGCATCACCTTTAGCTCTTTCCGCGAGACGTTGCGGCCCGCCTGCGGTATATACGGACCCTCCTGCCGCCATCCGTTACCGCACCGCGGGCACGTCCACAAGATCTTCCCCTTGCGACCGCACCTACGGCAGAACGTCGTATTGGGAGGACCGCGCGGACAGTTGCTGTAGCGGTGGCCCACCTCCCCGCAACTATAGCAAGCCCGCTCGAGAGCGGGTCCCCGCCGATTGGTTGGCCCTCCGCCTGGGGGTCGGCGGTCAGCCACCGGGGTCGGCTCCGGCGCCGCCCTCGGGGCTTCTGGACCACCGTCAACGGGTGTCGGGAACCTCGTGGGCCCGCTGGTACTGGGGCCCTCGGTAGCCGCCCGGGTCGGTGAGTCCGTTGCCTGCGCGACCCGCTCGGGGGTAAGGGCATCCTGGGCTAACTTGCAGATGACCTCAATGAGATCCTCCGCCGAGTCGCCGTGCAGACGCTCCGTTTCCCGGAGCGTTGCCGCACACACCCGCAGGAGCTCCACCGAGCTCCGGGCCCACGAAGCGGGTGGGGGCGACGAGACCGCCGCCTCCGCCGGCTTAGGGATCCGGGCGCTGAACCGGTCCAGGTCCTCAAGCCACGGTTCCGTCTCCACCCCGTCCTCGTCAAGAACCATAACCTCCCGTTCAGGGGTGGTTGCGCTAGAAGACATTTCGAAAGCCTGCGAATATAAAAACTATTAGCACGGAATCAAGGGGGTCTGGTAAGGCTTAAGATCCTGCACGGAAATCTTCCCTTTCGATCGCCAATCGAGATCGGATAGCTCGTAAACTACCCTCGACAGCTGTTCCGAGATCATGAAGGGCCCTTCAAAAGGGGCCTCGAGAGCTGCAGTCAATCCCTTGACTGCAGACGAGATCCGATGCGCATGGCGCAGGACGAGATCGCCACCTCGGAACGTACGATCTCGATGATGGAGATTGTACTGCTCCGATTGTCTCCGGAACGCTTCATCGAGAGCATGCGTAAAGGCCGTCCTCAGGGTGTCGAGACGGGACATACGCCTCACCCACTCCCCGGGGGAGGGGGGGGGGGCGTGGAGTGATTTCGGGATCACCTTCGCCCTCCCGGCGTAGCGAAGTCGCTGGCGAGGGTTCGCGGCCGAAGTTCGCGAACGCAGGCGGAGCCTGTAGAGAGCTGTGATGCGCCGTGTTGTACACAAACCGGAACTCGTGCAGGTGCGCGTCCCATTCCCGATGGTTACCCTCCAGGAAGGCGCGAATCATGGTTTTCACCACGCGATTCACCCGCTCGGTAGGATTGGCCTGGGGATGATACGGTGGCGTGGTGGTACGCCATATCCCCACGCGCTCAGTCAACTCGCGTATGTCACGGTTGACGAACCTTTTGCCATTATCCGTAATCAAGACCTTGGGCGCACCCCAGCGGGTGACGACCAGGTCATCGAGAGCCTTTGCGATCGACTTTCCATTCACCCTGCGAAGGGGCTGGACCTCTATCCACTTGGTATAGAGATCCTGGATCACGAGAACAAATGCGTGACCGGATCGTCCGGGGGTGATCGGTCCCATAATGTCGGTAGCTACGGTCGTCCATGGTTCTTCGACTATGCGATGACCCATGAGACCGGCGGGAGCCTGCTGATCGACCTTGCAGCGTTGGCAGGTGTGGCACTGCCGCACGTGAGCTACCACGTCTTTAAAAAGATCAGGCCAGTAATAGGCGGTCGCCAGGCGTCGATATGCCTTGTCGACCTCCAGGTGACCCGCCTGCGGTAGCGAATGGCACTCGGTTAGAGCGCGCTGCCGGAGCTCGCAGGGAAGCACGAGCTTCCACGCGTCGAGATCCTGAAATTCGAGATCGGCTAAGTGGGAGGGTCGGTGATAATACAGCCGACCCTCGACTAACTTCCAGTCCGGGAACCTATCCGAGATCCTCTCTACGTCGCGGACCCGGCGACGGTACCACTGCTCCCGAGTGTCTTGGATGCACGCCAGGGCGTCCTCCTGACCCTCGGGGATCCTCGAGAGCGCGTCGGGAACGTGGTGCAACGCGCCTTTTCGATGGACAATGGTGAAGTTATACTCTAGCAACTCCAGTGCCCATCGGGCTAGCCGACCAGTGTGATTCTTCAGGTTGTGCAACCACCTGAGGCTGCTGTGATCAGTGATCACAGTGAAGCTGTATCCCTCCAGGTAGCAACGGAATTTCCGTATTGACCAGAGCACGACGAGGCACCCTTGTTCCGTTACGAAATATTTCCGCTCCGGCGTGGTAAGAGCACGACTTGCGTAAGCGATAATCCATTCGTGCCCTTCAATCACTTGTGTGAGAACGGCACCGAGACCCACACCGCTAGCATCGGTCTGCAGCGTGAACGGGAGCGAGAAGTCGGGGCACGCGAGCGTCGGGGCACTCGTCAGGCACCGCTTCAACGTATCGAGAGCGTTTTGTTGTTCGAGATCCCATCGCCACTCGACGTGCTTCTTGGTAAGGCGAGTCAGAGGTTCGGCGATGGTCGCGAACTCCGGCATGAAGCGCCGGTACCACGACGCCTTGCCAAGGAATCGACGCAATTGCCGGAGATTTCGCGGTGCGGGATAATCCAGTACGGGAGCCAATTTCTCGGGATCAATCTCCAGGCCCTGGTTGTTCACCAGGAAGCCGAGATAGCGGATCTGGATGCGGCAGAACTCGCTCTTTTCGCGATTGATTGCCACCCCGCTTCCGAGATCTTGTCGAGAACCTTTCGAAGCCACCCGAGGTGCTCTTCGAAAGTTCTGGTAACAATGATGATGTCATCCAGGTAAACGAAAACGTGTGGGTACATGTCCACACCGATAAGCCGGTCCAGCATTCGCTGAAACGTTGCGAGAGCATTCGTTAGGCCGTAAGGTATCCGCTTGAATTGGAACAAGCCTCTGCCTGGCACAACGAAAGCGGTAACCTCACGAGAAGCGGGATCCATTGGGACTTGCCAATACGCCTGACTCAGGTCGAGAGTCGAGATGTAGTTGGCTTGCCTCAATTCGTCGAGAATACCGGTCATGTTCGGGATGGGATAAGCATCATTCTTCGTGACCGCGTCAACTCTTCGGTAATCGATGCAAAAACGCTATTTACCGTTCGGTTTTTCAACCATAACGACTGGGCTGGCACAATCGCTACTTCACGGTTCGAATACGTCAGTCGAGAGCATCCGGTCAACCTCCGCCCACATAATGTCGCGGTCGACCGGAGTAACGGGATATGGCCGCTGCTTCACCGGGGGGCTGTCCCCCACGTCGATACTGTGTGCAACGAACGAGGTGACGGTCGACTCAGCTGGGGTTTGGATCAGCCGGGGGTGAGCATCGAGGAGCTCGTCAAGACGAGTCGCCTCGTCGGGATCCGGTGCGCTCAGCCCGCAACACATGGTGATGCGGGGCGTGCCGGCTTCCGGGGTAAAGGCGTACAGGGTCGCTGGTGCGTTACGGAACCAGCCGGATTCACTATAAAAATCCACCACCATCCAGGCCGCCCGTAAACTATCTAACTCGAGGATCAGACTTTCCGAGACCGAATGCAGATAGTGCGCGAGAATCATGGCCGGACGGCCATTTAGAATCAAAGGCACACCGGAAGCTACGTACACAGTCTCGATTTGACCATTCGCGACCACTACGGATCGCGGTGGGATCCTTATCGCTTCTGTGCCGCGAGCTGCTACCCATTCAATGAGAATGGGGCCGATAAAGGTCTTGGTTGCGCCCAAATCCACGAGAGCTTTTACGGGTTTCCCGTCTAAAAACGGTTCCACCCGGAACGCTATGGCGCTCTCATCGGAAGCCGAATTCACCACGACCTCCTCGGGGAGAGATTCCTCCCCCGCCGGAGGCGCGTCGGTAGCTGTCAGACCTCGAGCCTGTCGTAACTGCCTTCGCCGTTTTGCGCGGTCGGTAACTGGTCGGCGTGGTGTCGCTACAAGGGAACCCCTCGAGAAATCACCTTCGTCGAGGCCTGTCGCGGAAGGCGGAGGAGATTTTCTCACTCGCCTCCTTGTCCGCTTCCCCGGTTGCAAAAGGGGCAACGGGTCGTGGACGTGCCTGACAGGCCACAACGGTAGCAAAACCGACGACGGGCGTCCGGGCACTCTCTGTGCCGGTGCCCCGTTTTGTCGCAGTTCCAGCAACTGGGCTCGTCTGGTTTCTCGGTAGCGGGGGTGACCGATACGGGGCGACGCGGTAACGGAGATGCGGCTTGCTCCGCCTTATCTCCCGGCAGTTGACCCTTAGGCGCTTTCCAGAACGATCGGCGTGGCGGTGGGGGCCGCGGAGGGGTCTGCTCTCTCCTCGCCTTTCCGGGACCCGAGGCTCGCTTGTTACGCGAGAGCAACAATGCTTTGAGCATCTCTGGAACGTCCTCCTCGTTAGAGGGGGCTATCTCGGGAGTCATCGCAGCCGGGCTCTGCATCAGGTGAAACCCGGAGCGGCGGGAAACGTGCGGCGTCTGCCGCGGTTCTCGGTAAGCATACGCCGGGCTGAGAGAAGCCTCTGGCTTCGGCGGTATGCGTCGCGTGCTCATGCTCTTCAGGATCTGCTTC
This sequence comes from Ophion ventricosus, assembly GCA_963932345.1. Classification (NCBI taxonomy): domain Eukaryota; kingdom Metazoa; phylum Arthropoda; class Insecta; order Hymenoptera; family Ichneumonidae; genus Ophion; species Ophion ventricosus. The sequence continues at coordinate 30,803,246 of OZ010714.1, read as the reverse complement.
TGGCGAGCTGCGGCACGCTCGAGATCCTTCATTCCTCAGTAATCCTGCAAAGGAATCACCAGGCGGTAGGACGGGAGCATGTTACGGTGCGCGTAGCGGACCTGCTCTCGCTCCGTCCAGACTGGATCCAGACGGGAAGAGAGGCCGCTCATGCAGCTCAAGTAAGCGAAAGCTGGCTCGGACTCACCTTGAGTCCGGCACGAAATCTCCTTACGGAGCGCGATCTGGTAGTGGGGATCTGCGAAGCGCTCGCGAAATGCGACTTTCGCGGCCGACCAATTCGAGGGCGTGCCTCGCGCTTTGCGGTACCAGGTGCCCTTGAGGCAGCGGAGGGGCCCAGAGCCCCTCCGCGCTATGCCCTTGAGGCAGAATGAGAGCGTCTGGAGCAGGTTCTCGTTCCTAATACGGGCCAGGACGCGCCCCTCATCAATGAGGGAGAGGAAGTCCTCCACATCCTCACCCTGATGACCCGAAAACGTAGCCTCCCATCGGCGTACCTCTGGGAGGACCCGGTGGGGAGATAAAAATCTCCTACCGCGACGCGGGACCTGTTCGTCGCTTGACGACTCGAGATCACTCCCGCGCAGGGGTACGACCCTACGACCAGGCCCGGTAACCTGGGGTCTTTCGACCCCTCGAGAGCTCGAGGCGAGAGGGGGAAGATCCCCTGTCAGAGAGTGCCGGTCCCTGTCAACGACAGACACCGGGTCGCTCCACCGGGAGCTACGGGGTTGAGCCGGCCGCCCTGCGGTGCGGACCTGTGGGCCCAGCCTCAGGTTCCCGATCGGGACGACGTCCTCCGACGAGTCGTTGGAACGTTCCGAGAGCCGTGGCGAGACCTTCGGTATCGCGCCTCCAGTCGCCATGTGATATGCCCGTGGGCACTTGGAATGCGACGGCGCACCGACTTAGCTCAAGAGCTAGGGAGATTGGGGCTCCCTCCGTCGAGAGTCTTCGACAGGAACGAGAGCGAGAGAGGCAACACAAAAAAAATATTTAAAAAAATTTTTTTTTTAAGAAAAAAAATTGTTTTAATAAAATTCTCCTCTTGCTCCGATAAAATGTTCGGACCCTCGAGAACGGGAAAAATTTATTTTCCCTCCCGTCGGATATGTTCGACGGGAACGAGAACGAGAGAAAAAAGATAAAAATTTTTTTTTTTTAAGGTTCTCTCGATTCGGAGTTATTTCCAAATTTCGGGTACGGGGAAACCTTTCCCTCCGCCGAACGGAATCGAGAGCGCGAGGAAAAAGAAAAAGAAGAAAAAAAAAAATTTCCTCTCGGTCCGACAAAATGTTCGGACCCTCAGGAATGAGAAAAATTTAATTTCCCTCCCGTCGGGTATGTTCGACGGTAACGAGAACGAGAGAAAAAAAATTTTTTAAATAAAAAAAAAAATTTCTCTCGATTCGGAATTATTTCCGAATTTCGGGAATGGGGAAACCTTTATTTCCCTCCACTGAACGGAATCGAGAGCACGAGGAAAAAGGAAAAAAGAAAAAAATTTCCTCTCGGTCCGACAAAATTTTCGGACCCTCGAGAACGGGAAAAATTTATTTTCCCTCCCCGTCGGATATCTTCGACGGGAACGAGAACGAGAGAGAAAGAAAAAAAAATGTCTAAAAATGTTCTCTCGAGTGCGGGAGCGAACACAAAAAAAACCCAACGGGAACACAAGACGCAGACGAAACACCCCCAAAATACAACACGAACACTCGAATTGGACCCGAGGAGCACAAAATTCGATCTCGAGGGCTAGCGTTTTTTTTGTACGAAATTAAAATTTTCGAAACGCTCGGGATCACGAAAAGGATTTCCCTGTTCCTGGCCTATCGAAAAATTTTCGACGGCGCGAGAGCACACCGGGCGGTTCGAGAGGGGACTCCCCCCCCGAGAACGCGAACGACGCGACTCAGCGGAGTCACGTCTCACGGGAACGGCGTCGGAAAAATAAAATTTTCCGACTATTTCGGGAACTCACCGAAGATGTCGGGTAATCCAACGGACGGTTTTCCGCAGTCGTCCGGAGCACCACTTAACAATTTTTTTTTCTTTTGGGTAACGAGAGCACTTTTTTTTGTATCGGAAACACCGTTATTTTTTTTTTTTTTGGGTAACGAGAGCACTTTTTTTTGTATCGGGAGCAGTTTTCTCTCTTTTTTTTGTATCGGGAGCACTCGGATTCGCCGAAGAGCCGACCCCGTAGGAAGCCCCCTTCCGCGGTCGCGAATCCGCACACTCCGCCGCGAGAACTCCTTTTTGCTCGATGACCGATCGAAGGGAAGCGCACAAGTTTTCGCGAACCACAATGCTTGGCTATCTCGGACCTTTTTTTTTTTTTCTCGTGAACACGAACGGGAGCCTTTTATGGGGAAAAGGAAAAGGGTACGGGACACTCACGCGAGAACTATCTCGAGACGAGATAAAATCGAGAGCAACGGAGGCGGAAAGGGCGAAAAAATAATAATTAAATTATTATCCCTCCTCTTCCCCCTTAAACGTAATCGGGAACAGCTACTCACCGGCGTGGCCCCACGTTGGGCGCCATTTATGACGGGATATTTCTCTGACCACGAGAACGGTAACCAAAAATAATTCGAGTGCTAAGGTGCGAGATCCGTCACCTTCGCCCGTCCACCCGTAGTCATGCACCCGCGGAACCCGGGGCGCCAGTTAATTTTTTTTCACCGGTTTCACAACCGGTATGACCTGGGATCGAGGGTGTAACGTAGCCTATTCGAAATTCCCTCCCGGCGTCGAATTATGTGCGATTCGGGCTTAAATTTCGTTTCGCGAAAAGACTGAATCGTCTTGAAGTTCTGGGGAGGGGATTATTATCCCGTGCGAGGACACGTTCGCAATTAACAGAGATCCTCGTTCTCTTTCCTCCCGGGGCTCTCGTCGAGACAACACTGTGGGTCTTCCTCTGGATACTCTGCTTACGATTTACCACAGAGATAGAGAGAGAAGAAAAAGATAGAGGTACGCCTGGCCAGCTACCACTGCATTGGGACTCAAATCCACCAGATATTCGTCCATCACAGCCCTGGGACAAAAGGAAAGAGCCACCGAGGGAAGCGCACCCATTAACAAAGATAAGTGACCATGCTTCTTGTCGTTGAATCCGACCCCGATCGTTGTGCGTGAAAAGACTTAAGACGACAGACTATAATTGTGAAAAAAAGTACATTATAAACGAGGTATGAATGGACGGAGGTATTGGTGTGACTACGGTAGAGACAATTGATCCTACGACGCTAAACTGACAAAAATTCGAATTCGTATGTAATTATCGCTTTGTTGAATATCCCGAAAATAAGAATTTAGAATAAATAATGTGGAGAGAAAAGAAATGTTATAAATGGCGCCCGAACAAGTGACTCGATATAATTATAAAATAAACCCATAAGATTTCGAAATTATATTGAGAACCTTGGACAAAATAAAATAAATAAATAAAATAAAAAGATATTGTACAACCAGCCTATGGCTGAAAAAGAAAACGTTTATATAAGCAAATCTGGAAGAAAAACTGTCCAAAAATTTCCGAATTACACCTTCACAGCTAGAACGAGACATAATATACAAGAAAAAATGCCGGTGCTCCCGGATGAGAGTGACAGAATTATTGAAAAACGAAGAGATATCGAAATGGAGAGAGCGGATTTGGATCGGCAACGACGCGAGATTGAACAATTGCGTAACGAATTGAGTGCGAGAGAGATCGCAGAATAACAACAACAAACGCTAGTTGGTCAAGGCCAGCGTTTATCGAGAGAGCAGGAAATCACAGCAATCGTGAGTAATGTCCAAAATTTCCAAATTGAAATTAAAACTCCAAAATTTCATGATGAAATCGAAAAAAATCCGGTAGAGTTCCTCGAGGAGATGGATAGATTCTTCAAAATAAAAAACATAGTAAATGAGAGAAAAATAATATTTGTTGAGCAAGCCTTGGAAGGAAGGGCGGGTTTATGGTTTAATATGAAAGTGAACATAGATGATTATGAGGAATTTAAAATAAAGTTCCTTGAAGAATTTTATTCTATACCCATACGTGTTCAGTTTAAAAATGTTTGGAATGAGACTAGATACGACACACGAAAAGAGTCCTTACAGACCTATTACTATCGTCAAGCAAAGAAAGCGCGATACTTCATTCCCCAAGTCACTGAATATGAAATAAATTATAACATCATTCAACAATATCCATTATGGGTTAGAGAAAATATGGTGACGATTAATTGTAGCGACAGTACCGTAATCGCTCAGACTTTAGCAGGTCTAGATGCTATACAAAGGGAGCGGTCTAAGGCGCATGAAAATAAACAATTCTATCGCGATGAAAGAAACCGTCAAGGACCAATAGTCAGGAAGATGAATGTGCGCAATGATCAATATCGAAGGAAATATTATGATAGATCAACACAACAACCTGAGAGAGAACCATATTATAATCATTCGAGAAATTATAATTATCCTTCCAACGGTCATGGAAATAATGTAAACAACCGATATTTCTTCAGATTACCCGATACTAGTGTTCCCCCTCCAATAATTTCGGACAATCAAGATCATCCGAGAACTAATATGAATCATAATTCCTTAACATCGAACAGCAATTTAAACTAAAATGCGACGCGCTTAATAGTGGTCAATTGGCGCGTCCGTACGATTTTGATTTTATTAATGAATTAACAGAAGAAGTTTTTGGAAAAGAGGACCACGAGGAGGGATCGAACTTTCAATCACTCGCAAAATGCCCACATGTGAAATTTCAACTTAAAAATGAGAGTATAATTACTTTACTCGACTCTGGAAGTCAGATCACGGCAATTTCGGAGGATTTGTATAGAAGGTTAGAAGGTGTGCAAAAAATGGAACTACTCCCAGTATCTAACGTTTTTGTGACGACAGCAGTTGGAAAAAAGACTACAACTATAAAGCATCAAATATTTATAAAATGGGAAATAGATGGAATGAAGTTTAGCTATCCTTTTTTAATAATTCCCGGTCTTACTTCATCGGTAATACTAGGCAATGATTGGATGTCACGAAACGTGGCTATATTGAATTATAAAAACCGGACGATCGAGGTAAGAGGTAGAGTATTATCCGAATCCGTGGTGATATTCGAGCGAAGCGCTCCTGAATTCCTGCGTTGCTCGCGCAAGGATAACAAATTGCATGTGGATGTTATTGACTTTGATGAAATTACTTGTAATATGGAAGATAGTGTAAGCAATAAAGAGGACACAAGTGAACCTCGCTCAGTATCGGTTGGTAAATTAGGCGACATTAAATCGGGAAAGTTTCTAATGATTGGACCAAAGTGTATGGAAACTGACCAGCAAGAGCCGAATCAAGTCCAAAATCAACTAGAAATAATACGAAAACAGGATGAGAGGATAGAAGAGGGCATAACGAAATCCCAAACGGACGATAAAAAACAATTGACGAGTTATCAAGAAGCGAGCGGCGAGGGAGTTTCGGAGAAGCTTCGAGCGGTCGCGAATTTTCTAATATCGCTCACGGTGGCGGAAAGGCGGATTTTCGAAGAAGTTTTAAATAAATATCGATTGTTATTTTCCAGTAAGCCAGGCTGTGCAAAGGGGTACGAGCACGAGATAAATTTAAAAAGCGTTGGTACTAAGATAAGACAAACTTATCCCGTACCAGTCCAATTACGAGAAGTAACAAGACAAACAATTCAAAATATGATAGAAACCGGTGTTATCGAACGAGCGGTTAGTCAATTCTGTAACCCCTTAAGAATCGTTAGAAAAGTCGATGGGTCTATCCGAGTATGCTTGGACGCTAGATTCATTAATACTGTTATCGAAGATGATCATGAGTTCCCGCCATTAATGGGCGAGCTCCTTCAAAAGTATCACGGTGCTAAATATTTTTAAAAGGTAGACTTAACTCAAGGTTACTGGCAAGTTCCTTTGAAAAAAGAATCTCGGCAAAACACTGGGTTTTTATTTGAATACAAGATGTATCAGTTTTGCCGCATTCCATTTGGTTTAAAAACCGCCGCACAGTGGGGCAGAATCCCAAAAAGCTGGCCAAAATTCGGAAAGTGTCCAAAATGATCTCCAATTCTCTTCTCGGGGGTTTTCGGGGTCGCTGAATACGAATCTGTTATCAGAATTACGATTTTCAAAATGGCGGACCCAAAATGGCGGACATAATTCAACCAATTAGTCAAATAATTCAGTAAAAAATACCCAATCATATTTCTTAAGGGTTTTTGGGATCGCTGATTACGAATTTGTTATAGGAATGTTAATTTTCAAAATAGCAGACGCGATATATAGACGATTCCAAAAAAATTTTCAATTTTTAAATATTTTTTAATAGAAAATGTTTCATAATATTTTTAGGTTTAAATGAGTAGAAAATCTCTTGAGCCATGTTTTTATTTTTGAACAATTTCTTGAGTACAAAATTTGCAATAAATCAAATATCTGTTATTTACTTCTAGTAACAAAAATCTTGTATGTCATCTTCAATGTTGGAATCATTCGATTCGGATTCTGATGTTGACCCACTTGTATCCAAATCGGAATCGTTCCTTATCTCTTGTCTGGTGACTTCAGGTTGTTTTAACATTTCTATAGCTTCTTTATGTAAAGATTTCGCCGGTCTCTGGGGCAATTTCCTGATGCTTGAGAGAAATGGATCTGATGATACTAAGAGCCTATAGAAAATGTCTCTCATATTCGATTCTCGAGAGCATTTTCTTGAATGATGTAACCTGTAGTTCTTTATGTCCTTATTGCGTGACTCTTGGGCCTCTTCAGAAAGTTGTCCGATCGGTAAAAGGGCATATTTTACAATTTCTGCTCCGTGCATCAACACTTTGTGCACAGATGTTGGCATGTAATACCATGGATATAAAGCAACGAATAAACGGGCAGTATTTACACAATAGTCTTTGAATTTTTCTTCGTCTATATCATACCCGCTCGAAATTGCCTGCAAAATAACATGAAATCGGTGAATTAAATTTTCATCGACTCCTGTTATTTCAGCAGATATATTAGCATTTTCGAAAAAGCGGCGGGCGGTATTTCCATCGTTTGAGCTGCCATATCCTGGCTTTGGTCGATCAACGATAAGCCCCAGTGTTGTCTTAAATTGAGTCTGTATGTCTTCCTTGCGTACTTTCACAATCTTTTTCACTTCCTCTTCACGAGCTTGCCACTTTTGAGTTGTGAGCTTATACGACAAATGCAAACAGCACTCGAAAAAACGAATCCACGCATGTAATGTAGATATGCCAAATCTTAAATTATCTGTAGTAATGTCCATTTTTATAATTTTGTCGATGTTATTAAAATCTTTAGAGGTGGCTTTGCACAGGAAGCAGCGTTGTGCAGAAGTGGTACCGGTTACAGCGTTACAGACTTTGCCGTCTATCATCGTAAACGACATACAATAGGTTACTGAAATTGATTTTTCATTTTGTTCAGTAGTGTATGGTGCAAGACCCGCAATCTGCTGTTCAATGTCGGTAACTTCTTTCAATGTTGATTGTACATCTTCATGTACAAACTGCAATCGTATTGGTCTGCAGAATCGAGGAGATGAAGGTCTAGGATTTTTCCACACAATAGTTCCTTCATCCGTCTCGTGATTGTTGTAGATTAATTGCAAAGGTACCAGAGAAGTATAAAAAATGCTTTCATCAGATTTTCCAGCCTCATCAAATTTTTGCTTATAAACACTTTGACCGCTGCTTCCATCACATCCCCATTTACAGTGAAGTACTAATTTTTGCAGAATTTCAGAATTTAGAGTATCGATGACATCAGCCTGAAGTTGTATAATTCTGTATGTGGTATGATCAAGTAAAGCCTGTAGTTTAATTTGTGCGCACGACTCAGTAATATTCATGTACACAACTGATGGATAACAACGATTTTTTGCTTTTTCTACTTCATGGTATGATGGGTATAATTTGCATTTACGTGCTCTAGCTGCATTTCTTGATAGCTGATAAGAGCGCTTTGATTCTCCTTTCTCGATCATCAAAGAAAGTGCTTCGTCTGGGGTTAAAGGTGTCTCATTTTTTGACCGAACAGCAGCTATATATTTTGAGGCTCTTGTTGGGCTGGTTAATGTGACATCTTTAAGAACTTGAGCAGCATCCACTTGACCAGAAGTCCTTAAACTCATTTGAGCAGCATACGTCAATTCTTCTGTAGATAAAGTAGAACGTATTTCTTCAGTCTTTCGCCTCTTAGATCTATCGCTGGATGAAGCAAAGGATTTCGAAGGTCGTCCAGATGTTCCTTTTTCATCATTCTTCACAATCTTCTCAGATGTTGATGTTGTGCATTCAGTATCGGATAATGTTGAAAAACATACGGTGCCATTCAACCATTCTTCATTATTTTTTAGAAACTTTTCTTGGCCTCTATTTGCTGCTTTCCATCTGGATCGAAAATTTGCAAATAACAGTCCTAATGACTTTTCATCCTCGTCTACTTGTATCACATGTTCTGTTTTCTTGAAAATTGCATCTTTCAAAACTCCAATAACGAATTTCTGTTCGTTTTTTAAACTGTCTTTCACCATGAAAAAAACATCTCTTCTTGATAATTCCATATTTGAAGATTGGGAAGACTCTGTAAAATACCAATATAAACATGTACAAAATTGAATGACATTATTTTGAAATCATTTTATACTTAACAAAACTATATACGGTGTTCTGACTCGAAATGTACAAAAATAATTTATTACTACTAAAAATGATTTTATATTTATAAAGAAAACGAATATTTATGATATAAATGATTAACAAATATATTTACATACATTCTGCACGAAAAAAAACCGAAATTACATGAAATCTGTCTTTACGAGAATCACCTCTGTGTCAGTATACAACAGGTATAATAAAGCCTGAACAGCAGGCGGGCTCCTTTCTTTCATACATGGCTGCTCTAGGAGCCCCTCGTCAGTCCTTGCCGAATCGCCGTCTACACTATGTATACACTATGTACGTATACACTAATACACCTTTACTGCCGAAAACCGTTACGCCGTACAAACATGGGGGAAACACAGTTCTAGCTACTGAGAGTTCTTGCAGGAGTATTTTATAAAATGTTGAGATTTTCGTAAAGCGTACATTTAGAATAATAAATTACTGTATTAAAATTTAAATGATCTATGAATATTAATCAATAAATGAACATACTACAAATGGAATTGATAAATAAATATTAATCTATGTTAATAGACAGAAAATATACCAACGCGCTGTAACGTAATAATCAATGGATTACATTCACACGTCCGTTAATGTCGCGCCACGTATTTCTCCCTAAAAATTAGTCTAACTATTCGTTGAGCACTCCTGAGCAGCCAGTTTTTTTAGTATATTATATTTAGTACTGTACACTATCAGTTTCTTGTTGAAACAAGGTCGAGACTCGCGAAGACATTTTTAAAACTACTTTAGAAAATCGATTTTCGAAAAAAAATGTATAATTTTTTATGTTTACTTGTTGCAAAATTTAGATATTTCAAACATAAAATAAGCAATAACTGTGCATAATTATATTTTCTGCATACCTTCAGAAAGTTTTTCCATTTTGCAGAATTAAAATTGAGACAGTTTCGTCCGTTTCACAGCACTTCGAAACAGGCAAGAATTTTTCGACGCGTACGCTTGTTTAATGCGTACCGAACGGCGGCTGAATGTCGACTGATGTCGAGGCGACCCTAGAGCAGGTATAAACCTGCCCGGTCCGGAATTTCGTCCTAGGACTATCAGTAAACAAGATCTGAACATATATAGACGAATATATACAACTCAAAAATTTGACTTTTGGCCAGCTTTTTGGGATTCTGCCCCACTGTGCGCCGGTAGCGGGTTCATACGAGCTTTAAGTATGGCGTTAAAAAATTACTTTGAAAAAAATATATCGTGTTATATAGATGACATCCTTATAGGCACCGCGACATTCGAAGAACATGTCCGCGTATTAAGCGGAATTTTTCAAAGGTTACTTGACTATAATTTCACAATTAAGTTGCCCAAATGTTTGTTTGTGTAATCGGAAGTTCCATTTTTAGGATTCATTATCTCGTCTCATGGGATGTCCCCAGAAAAGAAAAAACTCGAGGATATCGTAAGATTTGAAGCACCCTATAATAAAAAACAATTACAACAGTTTCTAGGTATTTGCAATTATTACCGGCAATTTAATGTTAAGCAAAGTTTTTCGGTTGATAGATTACGGGAATTATTACGAAAGGAAGGTAAATGGGAGTGGACTCCCGAGCATTCGGAGGCTTTCGAAAACTTGAAAAGAGATTTTAAGAATTGTATCCAATTGAGGAATGTAATCCCGAGTGCTCCATTTCGCCTTCAAACTGATGCTAGTGATCGCGGTATCGCGGGGATCCTCTATCAGCTAGATCAAAAGGGGGATCATAATGTCATAGCTATAGTTAGTCGGTGTTTAACGCGGCATGAAATGAATTATACGACTACTGAAACAGAGCTGTTAGCGATAATTTACTCTATCGAGAAGTTTAGAGTATATTTAGTTGGAGTGGTATTTACAATAGTAACCGATCACCAATGCCTAACATTTTTGAAGTCAGCTAATTTCCGTAACGCCAGGATTACGCGATGGTGCTTACTTCTCCAACAATATTCGTTTGCCATCGAATATTGTAGAGGAGTGGACAATATGGTAGCCGATTTCTTCAGTCGGCATCCTGAGGGACGCTTCGTAGAATAAGAAGCGAATAGGATCATTATATCATATTTGCATCGGTGTTTTTTGCCGGTTATATTTTCCAGGGAACCATCGCTTTTGCGAGTTGCTTGTTTAGATCACGATAAGGACCTCTCTCGAGCGTTTCGAGATCTCGGTCGACTGCAAAGAGATGACCCTATAATCCGCAAAATCATGGATCAAAATGAGGCTAATCAGGATAGTTCGCGAATTCAGGTGTACGAAGAGATTATATTTTATATGGAGAACTCAGGTACCGAGTGGAGGATTATGATTCCGCAGCAACTACAGGAGCCTCTGATAGAATATATACATAGGAAGCTCGGTCATCCAGGCGTGTTTAAAACAGTGCATCATTTAAAAAGATTTTATTATTGGAGAGGCATGTCCAAACAGGTGAAAATGACCGTGTTACATTGTGATATATGTCAAAGAGTAAAGTATCTTACCATGTCAATGGAGGGTGAATATCAGTTTATTCCATCATCAAGGCCAAACGATCTCGTAACGGTAGATTTTTATGGGCCCCTTCCCAAGGCCAGGGGAGGTGTTCAATATATTTTTGTGATCCTAGATGCATTCTCAAAATATGTTACCCTATATTCTATGAGGAATGCTACTGTCAGGGCTGCGTTAAAGAGAATATTCGATAGCTTTATTCCTAAATTTAGTGCACCAAGAAAGATCCTTTCAGATCATGGTACTCAATTCACTGCTCATCAGTGGCGGACCTCGCTAGAGTCACATAATATCACGGTACTGTTTAGCTCCATTCGGCATCCACAATCCAACCCAACGGAACGCGTAATGCGAGAGCTCGGCAGGTTATTTAGAACGTTCTGTGCGGACCAACATACGAAGTGGGGTCAATTTGTCCCGCAAATCGAGAAGGTCCTAAATCTTACCGTGCATCAAAGTACAGGTGTGTCACCGTTGGAGTTGCATTTCGGAAAACCAATCGAAGAAGAATTAAATAAAATTATCCAATTCCCGCCAACCCAGGCTCGCTCTCATGAATATATTATAACCTTTGCTCGAGAAAATACGAAGAGAAGTTTTGAAGCTCGTAAAAGAGCTCAAAAGTCTGTATCTAAAGTATCTTTAGATGTGGGCGATCTCGTATTATTACGCGTGCGACATTTGTCGAATTCATTCGATAGAGTTATAAAAAAGTTTTTTCATCTTTACGAGGGACCTCATCGGATTGTTCGCAAACAAGGCGAGAATGCGTTTGTTCTGACAGAAAAGGATAATGTGATGAAGGAAATTGGCGTTTACAATCGATGGAACCTGCGGAAATATTACTTTAAATCTAGCTTATCCCATGACAATTAAATTATAAATTTGTGGGAATACGTTATCGTTGCGTATTGAATTCCGCTCTCTTCATGCTAAGTTTAAGTTAGTGTAAATATCCTTTCGAGTATACTATTGTAAATCTTGTTATGACAAAATCGACAGCGATTGAAAATGTAGCGCGTGAAGTAAACTAAGTGTGTGTATGCGTGTGTGTGAAATGGTCGGGGATCACGTGAAATCGAAAATTTGCTGAAGCAATGACTTGATCGCGGAAAAAGAAGGAAGCTGCGTAGTATAAAATTATTCCTGTAATATTGTCGATATCATAATGGCTATGCGTCCATCGTTGTGTGTTATGTCACATTGGGTAATATTAGATTGATATTAACGTGATGTGATACACGAAGTGTGCCACTGATTACGCTTATATTCGAGAAACCCAGTATTATGTATATCCGCATGTATTATATATTTATTGATGCCTCTCATCCTTGTGTCGGATGAGGCATCAAAGGGGAGAATTGTAACGTAGCCTATTCGAAATTCCCTCCCGGCGTCGAATTATGTGCGATTCGGGTTTAAATTTCGTTTCGCGAAAAGACTGAATCGTCATGAAGTTCCGGGGAGGGGATTATTATCCCGTGCGAGGACACGTTCGCAATTAACAGAGATCCTCGTTCTCTTTCGTCCCGGGGCTCTCGTCGAGACAACGCTGTGGGTCTTCCTCTGGATACTCTGCTTACGATTCACCACAGAGAGAGAGAGAAGAAAAAGATAGAGGTACGCCTGGCCAGCTACCACTGCATTGGGACTCAAATCCACCAGATATTCGTCCATCACAGCCCTGGGACAAAAGGAAAGAGCCACCGAGGGAAGCGCTCCCATTAACAAAGATAAGTGACCATGCTTCTTGTCGTTGAATTCGACCCGATCGTTGTGCGTGAAAAGACTTAAGACGACAGACTATAATTGTGAAAAAAAGTACATTATAAACGAGGTATGAATGGACGGAGGTATTGGTGTGACTACGGTAGAGACAATTGATCCTACGACGCTAAACTGACAAAAATTTGAATTCGTATGTAATTATCGCTTTGTTGAATATCCCGAAAATAAGAATTTAGAATAAATAATGTGAAGAGAAAAGAAATATTATAAGGGGGATCCGCCCTCGATCCACCAACGGAGAGACTGGAGGTCTCCCGGATATTTGGTTGCCTGGAATCATAATCGGGATCACTGGGAGGCTGGAGACCTCCCTGATTTTTTTATCGCCGGAATCATAACCGGATTAAGGCAGTAGTCTGCTTTACAGGCTTCAAAAAATCGATTTTTCGTTTTTGTCTTAAATCTATTCCAAAACTATCCAAGAATATGTGTTCAAAATTTTAGAGGCCAATTCGACATATTTTCGAAGCTAGATCAGTTTTAGTGGCCGAGCGTCGAGCAGGTGCGAATGCTCGGGCAGACCCGAGCGCGCGCGCTCCGCCCCTTCGTGTATTCTATTGTTTGACTATACTCGTATATACCTGAAAGGATTGAACGGTCCTTTGAAATATTATTTGGAGGTTCTAGAAGGTCTGTGTTGAGTAGTTGTTGGGATAACGGTATACAATATAACGGTAAACTATAGCTCTCGGAATCGGCTTCTACACTGCTATTTGTAGCGTCAGCTTTCAGTTTCATTTTTGATTTTACCGAGCGCACATCGAAATGTCAAGCTACCCGAAAGGTGATCGATGTAAAAGACAGCGTGCTGCGGAACCGCGAAAGCGAAAATTTCACGGCAATCGTTTTACCAGTGTATCATCGGACGACGGAGACTTACACACGAGTCGCAGTGAGCAAAAGTTGAAGGCAGCAAGCAGCGATGATATCATTATTCATTCATCGCACTGCTACCGCATTATTGAATTCATATCGGTGTTTCTCGCTCTTTCGGAAATCGCAATTTGCAGATCATGCAAACAAAAATTAACGTTTGCAGAAAGCGGTCATCGAGGCCTAGGATTTAAAATTGTTGTTCAGTGTATGTGTGGTCGACGCGAAATCCAGTCAGGACCATTTATAAATACCGGCTACGAAATCAACAGACGGATTGTTTTTGTTATGAGGCTTCTTGGTATCGGACGAGAAGGGATAAACGTATTCTGCGGCCTTATGGATATTTCTGCAGGTTTTACAAAATCTACTTATCAACAAATCGTTGAGCATTTGTATGCAGCGTCGAAGACACTGTTCGAGAGTACCTGCGAAAAAGCCGTCACGGAAGAGAAAGAAAAAAACGTTGAACATGGAAGACCTGCGAATCATTTGAAGGTTTCGGGCGATGGATCGTGGAAAAAGCGCGGTTATACTTCTTTGTACGGTGTAACAACGCTCATCGGATACTACAGTGGCAAAGTAATCGATCCCATTGTAAAAAGTGGTTATTGTCATTCGTGTACCATACATAAAAATAGTTTGGATGAAGATGCATTTGAGGAGTGGTATGAGGATCATAAAGACTCATGCTCCTCAAATCATACAGGTTCGTCTGGGAAGATGGAGGTAGATTCCATAACAGAGATGTTTTCGAGATCCGTCGAGAAATTCGGAGTTATGTACAGTAATTATATCGGCGATGGCGACTCCAAAACTTTTACTGGAATCTTAAATAGCAATCCTTACGGGGACGAGTGCACAGTGACGAAAAATGAGTGTGTTGGACACGTGCAAAAGCGTATGGGTACTCGTTTACGGAATAAAAGAAAAACCGAGAAACTTGGAGGAAAGAACGGGCTAACGGAGAGTCTCATCAAGAAATTGACGATTTACTACGGTCTGGCAATTCGTCGAAACGTGAACTCAGTTGAAGGTATGAAGAGAGCTATTATGGCAACATTAGACCATTATTGTTCCACCGATAAAAATCCTCGGCATAAAAATTGTCCAGAAGGCCCGGAGAGTTGGTGCGAATGGCGCAAGGCTAAAGCGGCGAATAATCTGGCATCTTTCAAACACCCGGCAAGATTAATTAATGACAATGTAGAGAAGCACATTCGTCCAATTTACGAAGATCTTTCAAATGACGATTTATTGACGCGGTGCTTAGGCGGACACACTCAAAATTCGAACGAATCGTTCAATTCGATTGTGTGGCGCCTAAATCCGAAACACCTAAATTCCGGCTATAAAATCGTCGAAATAGCAGCAAATATGGCTACAGGCATTTTCAACGAAGGTTATTCAGCTGTGCTTTCTACCATGCAGCTCCTCGATATTGTCATCGGGCAGCAATGCAAAAATTTTGCTGACACCGTCGATGCTGAGCGCATAACGCGGGAGAACCGGCGCGCATCACTTTCCAGCAAGGAGGCTCGTACAGCTCGAAGATCGGAAAGCCTCCGCCAAAACGAGTTTTTTGAAGAAGAGGAAGGATTATTGTATGGCCCGGGGATAGCCGATTAACATCTAATTAGTGTAAGTATCCAAAAACTTACATTTTTTTGGACCGAAAACTTTACAGCCCGTTTTCTCGAGTTTTCATTTTCACAAGTTTTGGAAAACGGTGCCGGCGATAGTAAAAACAATATATGTCCGATCGAAAAAAACCAAAGTGATCTAGCTTCAGTATTGAATTATCTTCTATTTGAACTAAAAAAGTTGGACAAAAGTACTATTTAAATTACTTGTTTTGCAACTTAAAGTGAATTTTTTTTTTCAAAAAAGTGAATTTTTTTTTCAAACTTCGAAAAAATTTGGAATTTCGTCATTTCTTCGGTATTTTTTAGTTCATATAGAAAAGGAACTTATAAAAACTAAAAAAAAATTTGGTTCCACTGTTTCAGATGCATCGCACGACCTCCATCACCGGCACCGATTTACGAGTGCACACTCCAGGCGCCCCAGAAAAATCGTTACAACTTTGGCAAATTTCAATAATTTGTAATAATAAAAATTGTTTTTTAAAGCTTGAATATAATATACTATCGTCTCAAAATTTCGTTTACCGCAATCATTTCCTTCCCTTTCAAAAAAATTGTTGAAAAAACGCTTTTTTTCGGCTCCTAAAGCAGACTACTGCCTTAAACTGGGTGCACTTCGACGGGGGGGACGGTTGCGGTACAGCACGGCCGCTCAGGCTGTGGGTGTGGTAGAGGGGTCGGGATTCACCGAGGGAGTAGCTCAACTGTCGAGAACGAAATAAAATAAAATAAAATAATTATTTTATTTTATTTTGCGGGAGCTGAATTTTACACCGAAAATCCCGAGAACTAAACGCGGAACTCTTAATCGCGAACACGTAAACGCGAGCGAGAACGTTACCCGCACGGGAGCGAGAGAACACCACTCAGGTGTCTCTAGCGCGAGAGCAAAAACGCGACTCTTCTTTCCGCGAGAGAGACCACGACACGTCTCTCCATCGCGAAGTCTGAAACACGACTCTACGAGAACTACCTCCGAAATCTTGCGGCGGACTGTACCTCGCACGGCGAGGGCCAGCGCGCGAGACCATTGTCGAGCGCGCTTACCGAAAGAAAGGTAAACACTCGACCGAGTTCCGCACGCCAACCTAACCCAACGATACCGACAACAAACCTAAACGCATCGAAACAATCATGCGGAGAAAAGGCCCTTAACACAACGGCTGGGTCTCAACCCGGGCATCGAGAACGTAATCTCATCACCGGTAGCTTTTTCTGTGACGCGATTTGAAAAATCACGTCACAATATACAGGGTGGATCTATAACTATTAGCACCTTGGATATCTTCGAAACTATAAGGTTCACAGAAATATTTGCTGAAATGAAATTGCACAGTACGAAAGGGGCCATCCGATAGCGATAATAGTTGTTTTGCAGATGGAGGTACTTCGGACATTTCAAGGTCAACTCCATTTTTTTAATGGATCGGTATGTTTTTTTTCTGTATCATGAAAGAGGAGCTTAAAACGAGTTCAACGACCTATAACATAAGGTCATTGAAGGTCATAGAAAGTACAGAAAGGCGATAATACTTACAGTTTCGGTAGTAAATAAAATTACTACGTTTATAGTAAGTGTTCAAAATGACGACCATCAGTATCAATGCAACATTGGATTCTTTTTTCGATTGATTGAGTTGCAAGTTTTACAGTGTCAGAACTTATTGATGCACAGGCTGTAGTAATTCTTTGTTGCATGTCGTCAAGTCTAGTTGGTACTTCTTTGTACACTTTATCGTTCAATGTTCCCTTTCAATTTCTTTATCTTCCACTCTTTCACTTTATCTTTCAATTTTTCAATGAAATGTGTAAACGTACATAATAACGTACGCATTGATATTGATGGTCGTCATTTCGAACACTTACTATAAACGTAGTAATTTTATTGACTTCCGAAACTGTAAGTATTATCGCCTTTCTGTACTTTCTATGACCTTCAATGACCTTATGTTATAGGTCGTTGAACTTGTTTTAAGCTCCTCTATCATAATACAGAAAAAAACACATACCGATCCATTTAAAAAAATGGAGTTGACCTCCAAATGTCCGAAGTACCTCCACCTGCAAAAAAACTATTATCGCTATCGGATGGCCCCTTTCGTACTGTGCAATTTCATTTCAGCAAATATTTCTGTGAACCTTATAGTTTCGAAGATATCCAAGGTGCTAATAGTTATTGATCCACCCTGTATATAGAAGAACATAGATAGAAAAATACGTTGGATACCAATATGCGTGTACAACTACAACATGATGCATTCGCTGAACGTTTCACAAAAAAATTGTTGGATATTGGGAATGTGAAAATGACAATCGAAGAATCCACACAATATATCACATTGCCAACAAACTTCTGTAAAATCACAGCGACCACAGGCGAATTGACTCACAAAGTTTGTCAAACATCGCCCAGAATTGGGAAAAATCATCAGTGGCCTAGTGTGCACGAGCTATATTAGCAGCCAAAAACAACGATGTCAATGCCATCAATTTCAGAATTCAAAGCGAAATACCAGGCGAAGCAACAACGTATAAGTCCATCGATACTGTAATGAATCAAGACGAAGTTATCAATTATCTAACTGCCTTCTTAAATTCACTTGATTTGCGAGGCATGTCTCCGCACGTTTTAAGATTGAAAATTGGAGAGCCTATCATTCTTGTCCGATATATCAATCCACCATGACATTGCAGCAGTACAAGGCTTCCAGTCACAAATATGATGAACAATATCATCGAATCTATAATTTTTTATCGAAAATTTAGAGGAGAAGATGTACTGTTGCCACGCATCCCAATGATTCCGACGGATATGCAATTCGAATCCAAACGTTCGCAGTTTCCGGTGCGACTCGAATTTGCAATGACCATCTGTTTCTTTCTTTGAGTGGCATCGAAGCGCATGCCATTGAAAGAATGAACGTGTCTTTGTTCTAATTCTGTTTATTCAATTTCTTTTGGATACACAATATTTTTTGTTTTTCCGTTTGGTGGGTACACGAATAAATCAGAAAGTTTTCCTACGTGTTAACAGGTTACATACCAGGTCCATGTGAGAAGCATGGATTTTCAAAATTTAGTCCACACACTTTGAACGGTTGTCCCTGTGCTTTGTTGATGGTCATTGCAAATTCGGGTCGTACCGGAAACTGCGAATGTTTGAATTCGAATGGCATATCCGTTGGAATCATTGGGATGCATGGTACATGTTTGCTTCTACATTTTCCATTTAAAATTGTAGCTTCGATGATCTTGTTCATCATCTTTTTCGCTGAAAGCCTGGTACCCCTGCAAAGTCGTGGTGGATTGATCTTTCGGTGAACAATGATAGGCTCGCCAATTTTTAATGGTAAAACATGCGGCGGCATGCCTGGAAAATCAAGTGGATTAAAAAATTCAGTTGAATAATTGATAACTTCGTCTTTATTCATTAAAGCATCGATGCACTTATAGGTTTTCGCTTCGCCTGTCATTTCGTTTTGAATTTTGAAATCAATTGCATTCACATCGTTGTTTTTGGCTGCTAATACAGCACGTGCACTGAGCCACTGATTACTTTTCTAAATCTGTGCGATATTTCATAAAACTTTCTGAGTCAATTCATCTGTAGTTTATGTGATTTTAAAGAAGTGTGTTGGAAATATAATATATTGTGTGGATTCTTCTAATGTCATTTTCCCATTCCAAATATCCAACAATTGTTTTGTGAGACGTTCAGCAGATGCATCATGTTGTAGTTGTACACGCATATTGGTATTTAAAGTCTTCTTTCTATATACTAAGTGGCCGGAACATTGACGTCCAAAAATAAAATTTAGGTCCCTCGTATCGTGGGGTATCCGAATCACCCCCATGTATGTTCCGCGACTTTTCATAGTTTTCGAGTTATGAATTTTTTTCTGAATTTTTGAGAATTTTCGACCTGACCAATTAAAAAAAAATCTAAAAAAAAAGTAGAAGACTTTGTCAAGATTTTTTTTTTGCAACTGAATCTTCATGAGTAGTACTTTTATGCATAAAATAATCAGCTTCGTAACTGTGATGAAAGTTATGAAAATGTTGGTCTAAAGTGAAAAATTTACGTTCCGTAAATTATGTAAGACTTAAAGTCCGTAAGACTTAAATTTTCAACTTTAAATTAAAAATCTAAACAGGTGACTTCATGGTTCCTAATTAGGCCTCAAGAATGCGCCAGACTCTCAGCTTTCATAATCATTTTTAAAAAAGTAGTACTTAATAGGGCTACTTTGGCTAAAATTGGCCTTCAAAGACAGCGCGGTGGAAAATTCTTAAAATTAGCCATCTGATTAAAAAAAAAATTTTGCCCATTTTATCATTCCTAAGGTTATTTAGTTTGTTAACTAACCAAAAATGACGGCAGGGAAGCTAAGATTTAAACATTTGTTCTAAACGAGGGCGCAACTCTTTTACCTGATCCACGAAAACGGATCGCGCAAAATTCATTAAACTTAAATTAAACTAAAAAAAAATAAACCTCCAAATGTTTAAATCTTAGCTTTCCTGCAGTCATTTTTGGTTAGTTAACAAACTAAATAACCTTAGGAATGATAAAATGGGCAAAAAAAAATTTGTTAATCAGATGGCTAATTTTAAGAATTTTCCACCTCGCTGTCTTTGAAGGGCAATTTTAGCCAAAGTAGCCCAATTAAGTACTACTTTTTTAAAATGATTATGAAAGCTGAGAGTCTGGCGCATTCTTGAGGCCTAATTAGGAACCATGAAGTCACCTGTTTAGATTTTTAATTTAAAGTTGAAAATTTAAGTCATAATTTACCGAACGTAAATTTTTCACTTTAGACCAACATTTTCATAACTTTCATCACAGTTACGAAGCTGATTATTTTATGCATAAGAGTATTACTCATGAAGATTCAGTTGCAAAAAAAAATCTCGACAAAGTCTTCTACTTTTTTTTTAGATTTTTTTTTAATTGGTCAGGTCGAAAATTCTCAAAAATTCAGAACAAAATTCATAACTCGAAAACTATGAAAAGTCGCAGAACATACATGGAGGTGATTCGGATACCCCACGATACGAGGGACCTAAATTTTATTTTTGGACGTCAATGTTCCGGCCACCTTGTATATAAAAATAAATGTTTCTCTGTTTGTCCCGTACGCATTCCTATACCATTCATTCGATTGCGGTGAAACTTTGGTGAGTTGTTGTGTGCATGCCTGCGAAGTTATCTAAATTAGTACAACCATTCATTAAAGTTGTAAAAATCTGGCGTGCAATATTTAATGGGTGTTCCGTCGTTTTTTTTAAACCATTACAACTGCTACTCAGTCTATTCGCTATAAATTCAGAATCACTTATGTCAGTCTTAAAAAAATATAATCCCTTAAGGGTTTGGAAAGTATTACAAAGTATTACATATAGTACATCTTTTTCTACATCGATCGTGGAGTGATCGTGTATTGCACAATTCAATATCCACGCTTTTACAACCAAACAAACAACATCGAATCGGGCTCTACTAATCGCACGTTTCTGGTGGAAAAGAAATGAACACTGGTCTTGTTATTTTCGTGTGAATCATGTTATTTAGAATATATTTCCTTCAAGTGAAAACATACTTCTTATTTGAATAATAACGTAAGCACTTAATTATGTAAGTATACTATATCCCCCTAAAAAAACTTTAACAAGTAAAAAAAAACGCCAAGTAATAAAAAATGCCCTCGAAAAAATTATCGGTTGTTTCACTATCAACAAGATTCTAATTAACCTCGAAATATTTGTGATTTTTTTCAAACAATAGTTTTATTTAGATTTTAATTTTTCAACTCAAACGTACAAAAGAAGTGAAATAACTTTTTATGAAAAAGCCAAGCAAATTTACCAGAAACGTACAGAAAATTACCAAACTCTAGTAATACCATTTTTCTCAATATTTTATTTTCAAAAACCATTTTACTATTATAATAAAATTACGAATCACGATTATATAAAAGTACAACGTATTGAAACGGCACGGACATGCATCAGCTGACGATGCGCCCGGCATGGCGTCCGTCGCTCGACTGAGCAAGCGCCAAACGGGCAATCATGGAACTATCGGTCGGCCAGCGGTGGCCCGGGAGTGAAGAGTGGGGGAAGCGAGCCCAATACCAAGCGCGACTGCGAGTCTCTGGAGGGGACGGAGTATTTCTTACCGGCTTGAACCGGAATAAACCGGTTCGCGCGCCAAGAGTGGGGACAATAGAGTGACTACGCGCAAATTCCAAGTGTGATTGACGAATGAATGCGAAGCTTGGATGAGTGGGAAAAAGGAGTATCCAGTAATCTTTCGGCAAGCGTCCCACCATTGTAGACTAGATCCAATAGAATTATAAGTTATTTTTAGAACAAGAGGACAAAGGATCTTGACAGTATAAAAGCCGGTGCCGACCAGCACTCGGCGCTCATTCTCCTCCGGGAAATCGAGACCTTAGCAAGACTCTCAGTAGTTTTAAGCACATTAGGCACCGAGCTCTCTTCGCTTCCTTAACCAATGCACTGGCCACGGAGTGGTTCGACTACGTTCAACTCCCGCAACCAGACCATCCTATAAAATCTCCATAATCCTTTCCCAGTTTATCCTTTTTGGAGGACGGAATTGTTCGGTTTTCGTTCAATTCCCGCAGCCCAAACTAGAATAAACTAACCGATCTGGCCACGGAGTGGTTCGACTACGTTCAACTCCCGCAACCAGATAACCCATCCTTAGGGGGTTCTGACCACGGATTCCGTTCGGCTCCGTTCAATTCCCGCAATCAGAATTTCGTTTCCTTCCTAATCCTTTTCTCTTAATCATAAGGGAGTGAAGAAGTTTAACGCGTCCATAATTAATATAATAAAAGCTTTTTTTTTGAGAGTCATCAACTGTCAAATCCTTGACAAAACGTGTCCAAATTTAACATAAAACTCTAAGTATGATATCGAGTCGAACAAACAATCTGTATCTTATGTAAATTAATAAATTCCCATCATTTGGACAAGTCCACGAAAAATCAGTAAAAATTCCACAAATTCTGCGGTCACATTACCGATTTTTTTTGTCACGTTTAAAAATCATTCTTCGTTTTATAAAAACTCATCATAAGGACACACAAACACGAAAATAAAAGGAAAAATTCCTTATTGTCAAATAAAATATCAAATTTGAATAAATCAACATTTATTTCTTAAATGTCAAAGAAAAATCTCGTTTTTCTTTCACACCTGCTCCATCTCTGACCGAGCCTGAACCGACGCGTAACGCACACGTCTATCAGGGCAAAGTCGTATCGTTACAGTAAGCATCACACACGTACTGTATGTATGGATCACTAGAAAAGCTGGGCAACGACTTGGCGTGCATGGTTAAGAAAAAAAGCTCGGCGAAGGATGACGTTTTCTCAACAACCTGACCATTAGGTTAAGAAATACATAAATTGACGCAATTTATTATGTAACTGCAAACCACGTTTCTGATTCCGCAAAGTATAAATTAAAAAATCAGTGATGTACCCCTAGACCACACGGCTCTTGAAATATCACTTTATTTGCATAATTTGAAAAGTTGTGTGGAAGTATTCACTTTCTACTCTAGTGCAGAACGGCCATACATCTCATGAAATCTATTGCGTCGTATAAATTTTGGTGTAATGGACATAGGTTTGGCAGGCTGAAGGTTTGAATTACGGTCTGCACCACTTGCTGGTGGAAAAGGAATATCGATATTACCCTCGACACCTATCGCTCCATTTCCGATAATCTGTCTCAGTACAGTCGAACATCTCATTTCTAATAATCCTGTATGCCTGATGCGATGTTACTATTTGAAATAATCTATGTAGATAAATTGTTGCAAAAGTTACTTTTGCAAGCGGTAGGGGCGTTTCTGTAAGAAAATCGTGTATCTTCCCGAGCTTTTTTTCCCAACCATGCACGCCAAGTCGTTGCCCAGCTTTTCTAGTGATACATACATACAGTACTTGTGTGATGCATACGTTGTACTTTTATATAATCGTGATTAGTAATTTTATTATAATAGTAAAATGGTTTTTGAAAACAAAATATTGAGACAAATGGTATTACTAGAGTTTGGTAATTTTCTGTACGTTTCTGGTAAATTTGCTTGGCTTTTTCATAAAAAGTTATTTCACGTCTTTTGTACGTTTGAGTTGAAAAATTAAAATCTAAATAAAACTATTGTTTGAAAAAAATCACAAATATTTCGAGGTTAATTAGAATCTTGTAGATAGTGAAACAACCGATAATTTTTTCGAGGGCATTTTTTATTACTTGGCGTTTTTTTTACTTGTTAAGATTTTATGAGGGGTATTTCATATCATTTGAAACGGAAATACTTCATTTTTTATAGTTATAAACTTAGCGTAGTTATAAACTTAACGAGTTTTTGGGCAATTATTGATAATAATAAGATTATCTTTACGTATCAATTGAATTTACAAATTGAGAAATGTTTTTGTTGTCCAGTTGAAACAGATATACAGTCACTAACAAATCTCAGTCAAGCACACGCCAATATCGTCGAATTTGACTTCAGTTGGTATTGAAAGTGGAAAATTAACATTTCTCAGTGTTAATTTATTATTAAATTAGCTGCTTGTAAGGCTAAACTTGTACGATATGATCTAGACTTATAAATTTACGATTCGTCCATTTTGGACTAACTTTTTGTCCGACGATTTATTGTTTTATATAAATTATAATTAAGGGGAAATAAATATTCATGTGTTTTACAATTTTCATCAATAGTAAGCCCTGAACAGTAACTTTATAAACTTTATTTTTCAAACCACCTCAACATATTTTTTCCATTTCTTTATTTTTATTATTATAGGGAGTATTCTTTGTACAAATTTAACTTGTCTAAGACTGTGTGAAAATGTTGTACCGATCTGTTCAGCATGAAAATACAAAAAAATGTGGGCTATTAAAATGAATAAGTTTTTGATGCATCTTACAATACAAACTTCAACGTCATCGAGTTGTAGACTATAGAAAGTACCGCACCTACGGATCACAATCGTGGTCGATAAAAAAAGCAAAAATACTTGTTTAAACCATTATTTTTGCATTACCTTTACCGTTGATTCTTGCAGCGCGTACGCAACAATCATATTTGCCGAGGGGTACAGAAAGTACCGCGCTTACCGATCACAATCGTGGTCGAGAAAAAATTCTTTAATGGTTTAAACAATTTTTTTACGCAGTGTTTTTGCCGTTATGTTTTGCAGCGTGCAAGCAGCAATCATATTTGCTGAGAGGTACAGAAAGTACCGCACCGACCGATCACAATCGTGTTCGAGAAGGGATGCTTTAATTGTTTACACAATTATTGTCGCATTATTTTTACGATTGAGTTTTGCAACGCGTAAATAGCAATCATATTTACTGAGACGTATAGGAAGTACCGTACCTACCGATCACAATCGTGGTCGAGAATGAACGCATTCATAATTGTTTAAACAATTATGTTAGTAGTGTAGCTACAGCGGTTCTAACTCAGGGATCTCAGGGGGAAGCGGGGCGGGGGAGTCGAGCGCGGGGAAGCTGTGGTATCCATGGCGGGGGGGTCCGGGACGCAGCAGCCGAGTGCGTGGCATCGTCGGGGGGGGGCAGTGCGTGACGTCAAAGGGGAGGGGGATCCGGCATGCGGCAGCCGAGTGCGGGGCTGCGGCGGAGGGAAAGGAGAGGGGGTGGTGTCAAAGAGTGGGGAGGCTAGTTTTTGGTGATGATTTCTTCGGGGCGATAGCTGGACCCGCGGACGAGAGGGGGGCGGGGGGGGGGGGCGCTGTCGACTCCGTGGGGAAGGGGGCATCATAGAGTCGCGGGTCCTTGAAAACCCATGAAGTCTGATAATTTATTATCAACATTATAGATGTAAGCGGAGCATTTTTTTCTAGACTATTCACAGGAGTTTACATATATAAAAAAAATAAAAAAATAAAACAACTTAGACACATGTGTGCGAGAGTGACCTATACGTTCATACCCTATCGCTTCGCATGTGCAACTCGAGCCTCATCATTCCATAGGTCCACACTTGAAAACCCATAAAATTTTACGACAGCATGCGACGAAGACAGTGATCCGGGGAAAAAAATGGATTTCCATTTTACAGGGCTTTAGTTTTTCATCTCTGAATGATAATATATACAGAGAGTGCAACGTCAAACCTTGATGCCGACACTTGAGATCATGCAGGTCTGGACAAGTTAGCCCCATGTTTAAGGATTTTTTTCTTCGTTAACACCACTCTCCAAGCCATTAGAATTTTTTTTTATTGCTCCGCTATTCAGAGCATATATGATAACGGGGTGTTTATTTTGAAAAACTATAAACTTTCGGAGATCTATGGATAAAGACCTTTTTTAGGCTTCGACCGTGGACCACTTGAGCGCCGATGGAGAGCCCATGAATTTTTTTTTTTTTCACTACACGCATCTCGACTGAGATGCTCTTTTATTTTTTCCGGCAATCCAATGCGATATTAGAAAATTCTCGTGGGTTGGTGGTATTTTACGAGATGGTAGGGAAAGACGAAAAATGTCTAAAGGGGAAAACCATTTTTAATGATCTGCTGCGCTCAAAAGTGTTCGCACTTTGGATCGAGCAGTCAGTTAGTGAACATCATCTCTTTTGGGAAGCCTCGTTTCATCAAATATGGAGAGCAACGCGGAGAAGTCAGAACAAATCTTGCATGACCAAGCCGCCCTCCTAAGTTCATTCGAAGATTTTGCTGTGTGGGAACAACGGTGCGTTGAGTTTATCGAAGAATTGGAAACGCAAAGCCGGATTAAGCGCCCGCGACTATCAATTGGACTTCAACAGTCATTGATAGCCCAAATAGCGCGGCTGGAAGGGTTGAGGAATTCTGTGCTTAATCATTTTCTACACACGGGTGCAGGACATGGTCATCATGGGCTAATCTGGCGAGAGATTGACACATCCTTCAATAGTCGAATATTGACCGGTTCCGTAATCAATCGCAACCACATCGAACCACGGCAATTTCTCAACGATGCTCGCGACCTAGTGCTTCAACATGTGCAAAATACTATCTGCAAACACAACAGTATTAAAGTTAATACAGTGTTTAATGGCGAATTCGCGAGTGGTGACAACCATGCCAATAAAAGTATAGACACGCGAAACTGTGAACTATTTAACACAAGCGATTTGAATGAGTGGTACCAGCAACGCGTTATGGAGCCTACTTTAACCTTACTCGACGAATTTCAAGAGCGAGACAGTGGCTGGGCTTTGCGGAAAATACTTAATCTTACAATCAATATAAATAAGTACAATCCAATGCGCGCTGGATGTGTCATTTCATTGCCGCGGGAGATCATGATGAAGAGGGCCGTGATTAATGTGAAATCAAACGATCACGCATGTTTCGCATGGGCAGTAGTCGCCGCCTTATACCCAGCCGAACGAAACAGTGACCGTCCATCTTCTTACCCCCATTATTCGACAGTACTGAATCTCCAGGATATTGAATTCCCAGTAACCATCCATCAAATTAAAAAATTTGAATTTCAAAACAATGTGTCGATCAACGTGTATACCACCACCACAAAAAAGGACATTGCTCCAATACGCGTGACTCAAAATAAGAAGGAAAAGCATATCAATTTGCTGTACATGCAAGATACTGAAGACAACAATGCGGGGCATTTCACATGGATCAAGAACCTGTCGAGACTCGTGAGGGCGCAACTGAGCAAAATGGAGCATAAAAAATATATTTGCGATCGGTGTGTAAATTTAACATTATTAATACGTATTTATATCTACTAAATGAGTAAAACAAAAAATCTATTTTTTTTTGCAGGTGCCTGCATCACTTCGGATCCGAGGATAAATTGCAATCGCACGAGGTCGATTGTGGAGCAATAAACGACTGCGCGATCCGACTACCGAATGACACCAACAAGTGGCTCCAATTCACCAACTTTAGCCGGAAAGAGCGACATCCCTTCATTGTGTATGCCGATTTAGAGTGTGTTTTAGCAAAGACTGATGAGAAGAACCAAGCAAAAAATATGTATCAACACCATGAAGTGTTTAGTATCGGATATTACGTGTGTTGTTCGTACGATCAATCGCTCTCTTCGTATCACTCGCGTCGCAGTGCTGATTGTGTCTCGTGGTTTGTCGAAGAACTACAAAATCTAGCACTGCGCATAAAAGAAATTTTCTGCGACAATGTCCCAATGATTTATCTGACACCGAGCGAGTGGGCAAGTTTTCGCAAAGCGACCCAATGTCATATATGTAGGAAACCATTCGCGCAAGACGATGTACGCGTTCGAGATCATTGCCATCTGACTGGACGCTATAGAGGCCCTGCCCATTCTAATTGCAATTTAAACTACAAACAGTTATTCTTCATTCCAGTAGTTTTTCACAATTTATCGGGTTACGATGCACATTTTATCATCAAGGAAGTAGCGACAGCGTTCGAAGGAAAAACCGATGTGCTTCCAATCACAAAAGAGAAATACATCTCCTTTACGAAGTACGTTCAAATTACAGACGATTCTAAACATAAAATCCAATTGCGCTTCATCGATTCATACAAATTCCTCAACACCAGTCTCGACAAATTAGCCTCATTTTTGACCGAGGACAAACTCAAAATTTTACGCATGCAATTTTCAACTCTATCGACGGACAATTTCAATTTGCTGACGCGAAAAGGGGTCTTCCCTTATGAGTATATTGACAACGTGAGCAGGTTGGACGACACTTGCTTACCACCACGTGACGCATTTTATAGTTCCCTGACAGATGCTACAGTATCCGAGAGCGAGTACGCACATGTGGAGAACGTTTGGGAGCGGTTCTCCATTCGAACGCTGGGTGAATATAGCGATTTATACTTGAAGACAGATGTCTTATTATTAGCAGACATTTTCGAAAACTTTCGGAATACGTGCATTAAGAGTTATGGACTAGATCCAGCGTATTATTACACGTTGCCCGGGTATACCTGGGATGCGATGTTAAAACACTCGAACGTCAAGTTTGAATTACTAACGGACATCGACATGGTTTTATTCGTTGAGCGGGGTATACGCGGTGGTCTTAGTCAATGCTCAAACCGATATGCACATGCTAATAATAAGTATATGAAGTCGTTTGATCCATCGAAAGCATCGTCATACTTGATGTATTTTGATGTCAACAATTTGTATGGATGGGCAATGTGTCAACCTCTGCCATATGCAGATTTCCGATGGGTCAACGACGTGTCCAGGTTTAATCCATTATCCATCGCGCTAGATTCACCTACAGGCTACATCCTTGAGGTCGACTTGGAATATCCCCAATCTCTACATGATGCGCACAAAGACCTACCGTTTTGCCCAATACACGAAAAACCACCGGGTAAGCAGCAGGAAAAGCTGCTAGCAACCGACTGCGATAAAAAACGCTACATCATACACTACAGAAATTTACAACAATGTGTACGTCATGGACTTTGCCTCACGAAAATCCATAGGGTATTACAATTCACACAATCCCCATGGCTACGTACATATATCCAGTTAAATACTCAGTTTCGAACGCTGGCCAAAAACGATTTTGAAAAGAATTTATTCAAATTGATGAATAATGCGGTGTTTGGCAAAACGATGAAGAATGTACGCAATCATGTAGATGTAAAGCTTTTGACAAAATGGGAGGGCAGGTATGGCGCGGAGGCAATGATTGCGAAGCCAAACTTCCACAGCCGAAGCGTTTTTTCCGAAAACCTCGTTGCCGTAGAATTGCGCAATCTCGAGGTGAAGTTCAACAAGCCGATATATGTGGGTATGTGCATACTCGACATATCCAAAACGTGCTTGTATGGATTTCATCACGAGTATATGGTACCATTGTATCGGAGTAAATGTAAAGTGATGTATACCGATACAGATAGCCTCATATATGACATTGAGAGCGAAGATGTATATGCAGACATGAAGTGCGATATTGAAAAATTTGATACGAGCGACTATTCAGCGGACAATAGGTATGATATGCCGCTTATCAACAAGAAGGTACCCGGTCTCATGAAAGACGAATGCAATGGTGCAATTATGACCGAGTTCATTGGACTTCGATCGAAAATGTATGCGACACGTGTCGAGGGTAAGAAGGATACTAAAAAAGTTAAAGGTGAAATTGAAATGGTGCGTAGTCAAACGTGTATTCGATCGAAGTTGCACAAGGTCTACACCATTCGTGAGACGAAAATCGCTCTAAGTCCTCATGATGATAAGCGGTATATCATACCTGGGACCTCTGAAACCCTGCCATGGGGGCATTATAGCATATCGTTGTAAAAACTATCATGCATATAAACTCGATGTAAAATTATGTACATTTTTGTAAATACTTGATGTATAAAACTTGTGAAAATTGTGTATATTTTTTGTAAATATTAACTCGATGTAAAACTTGTTTGTTGTAAATATGTGATTTTGTAAAAATGGATTTTTGTAAGTAGGGAAAACGGCTTTGTAATCCATGTGCACCCATTATTTTCCGCATACACTTTTCGAGAGTGGGGGGAATAAGGGATTAGAGAGAGAGAAAACGCCTGCTGTGGCGCACCACGTTGACGGGTAGAAAGAGAGTCATAAAAGTCTAAATGTTTTTGGTCACTTTTATTGTCGACTACAAATCAGATTTACTTATCCAACTATTGTGGGTATTGTCGAAACCCAGCCATTTTACAAACATTCGATGTCCGCGCTTCTTCAAATTTTTTTCTATGAGATAGATATCGGGGTACTTGACACTGAGAAGCTCTTGTTCGTAGAAACCACCGGCGATGGGTTCATCTTTATGGTCCTTCAAACGATACGTCACTGGATGCGTTTTCTTCACACGAGATACCGTAAATATTTCCGTTGTCCAATTTGGCGTGTAACCCTTTTCAAAAACACTCTTAAATTTGTTGATTCTCACTTTATCGCCAATGGTGAATTTCAGTGGTGTTTTTTTTGGCGGCTGAGTCTTATTGAAAACTTGCTGCAATATTTCCTTCTCATTCTCCGCATTTACATTTCTCGGTTTCATCTTGATGGTT
Organism: Ophion ventricosus; assembly: GCA_963932345.1. Classification (NCBI taxonomy): domain Eukaryota; kingdom Metazoa; phylum Arthropoda; class Insecta; order Hymenoptera; family Ichneumonidae; genus Ophion; species Ophion ventricosus. The sequence continues at coordinate 30,772,611 of OZ010714.1, read as the reverse complement.
CGGTGTACAGAATCATTATATTCGGCTACTAGCTTATCGAGAATATCGATCCACGTATAATTACCACGAAGACTAAATTGCATCCACATCTTATTTTTCAATGTACGACTGAAACGCTCGCAAATGGATGCCTTTAAATTGCTGTATGTAGAATACATGTGAATATTGTACTTTTTCATTAGGGATTTAAAGTGACAATTGTAAAATTCTTTTCCCTCGTCGACGTGCAAGTGCTGTGGTATGCGTCCCTTAACGAGTATCGACTCCATTGCGGCTGCTGCATCTTTACCACTCTTACTTAGCATTGGTACGGCCCAAGCGAATTTTGAGAAAGTATCGATGACGGTGAGGAGAAATTTATGTTTGGAGTTTTGATGCGCGTACGATGACATATCAACGAGATCAGCTTGCCAGGTTTCATCCAAACCACGGATGTCCACATGTCGACGTGGATAGTTTCGCCGTGCAGGCTTATGCAGTTCCCGCACGAGAGCGTTCTTTTTCTCGTTCATTTTCCAGTCCACGCAGTCGCGCATCCAGTTCAGCAATGATGTGTGAATTACGAGTCACCAGATCTTGTAGAGTTTTGACATCGGCCTCGAGTGTCTTTGCAATGCCTCTCATTGCAACTTCAAGTCCATTAACCAGCAACTGATTACTCTCATTTATTTCTCGCCGTATGTTCTTAACGATAGTTCGGGATCTTTTATGCAAAGCACTTAGAGTTATGGCATCGGCCTGTCCTTCCGGATTGGCTATGTTACACAAACGTTTCTGCCCCAAGTCATAATGACCATCTGCGGTAGTTTTGAATCCAATCCCCGGTCTGCCTGGAGGGCCTTGCTGACTGAGGAGTAAACTCTTATTCAACTGGCGTCCAAACACATCGACACTCATGTTGAGAATGCGTAAAATTCCCGATATCGCGTTAATAAATGATTTCAGCTTCACGCAATTCCTCGATAATCGATATAATTTCATTCGAATGTGCAGAGTTTCCGGCTGCTTGTGATGCCAAAAGTAGACGAAGACGGTCTACCAGCTCATTGGGATTGTCCCAATATACATAGTCGAATTGGGCATTTTTTCTAGCCAGCTTATACGTTGGCATACCCTTTCCCACGTGGTGATCGGCTATATTTGCAATATACGTGTTGAATTTGTGACAGGTATTACGTCGTATAGCCGCACTAGGCTTATAAAATTTTTTGTGAGCATTCGTCGCAATGACAATTTTTTCATAGTTTTTCAAATCGTCCGGTGTGAGAGCTTCGACATTGGGCACTTTTTTAAACAGCAGCTCAGTTAAACCAACAGTTTTCGCATAATTCACATCTCCCACACGAATATGTTGAGAGTCGAAATTTATCGGAGAATCACCAATCATTAATCGGTTGTTTGAGAGATTCCGCACACCATATGATACATCCAGGCTTGCTTTTCTATTTGTTCGTAACAGCAGGAGATATTCGGTGATTAATTCATCGACATTTTGAGAGTCATCATTATCATCCTCATATATCAATTTGAAAGAATCTTGTGTTTCACTCTTGAAGGAATCGTGTGTCTCGTTCTTCAATTCATGTTTCACACTATATATCGCATCTCCTTCTTTATCGTCGGCTTTTTCATCCTTGATTTCCTCCTTCGCCACCTCACCGTTTTTGTACGACACCAATTTCTCCAATGGTCTCACTATAGGCTTAAAGACATCTTGCATTCTCTGCTCATCACTCTCTTTGCCGATTTTCATCATTCGATGCTTTCGTCTGATTGCATCGCTCGCCTTGGCAATTTCATGCAATACATCTTTTTCTCTCAATAGTTGTTCGCTCTTCATGTTGTCACTGTCGACGCGTGCACAATACTGCCTCTTGAACCACCAGCGACGAGTCATTTATCAATGGTGAGAAAATCATCGAAACCTTGCCTATATCGACCCTCGTTCATATTGCTATCTTTGTCGATCGTGATAAATGCATACTTGTTGGAATTCCAGCATTTCATGCACATGTTTTTGAAGCATGTATAAGTCATATCCGTATTAACGTGATCGTTGTACACATGTTTGAGATTCATATCATCCTGCTTGAAAAGCACCACGAAATTTGCATTATCTCTCACGAGATGTTTGGGGATACGAGTGTACGTCTGACAAAGATAAAAACTGTCTACAATCTCGTGTCTTCCCATGGAAAAGAATGCTCTAACATTATCCTGCTTTTCGCACGCAATATCATCAAAGATGAATATAGCTTTGGACCGTGCATCACTTGGTGCAATCACTTGTTTATGCTCATTGAATGGATTATATGTAACTCCACGCACAGGTTCGAGTAATTGTTCGACCGACTTGTACTTTGGTTGCTTCAGCGACTTGGAATACAAATAAATGTTCTCAAATCTCAAGCCATTGGGATGGATGATGAGAGTGAGCAAAGCATTGGTTTTTCCACAATTTGATGTACCACAAAACACCGCACGCTTTTGTCTCTTCTCCTGGCCATCCTCGACAAATTCATCGAAATTTATCACGGGAAGGCTACCTCCGTGAGTTTGCTTCTTGGACGTCATCTCGCACACGACTAACGGAAAAATCATATAAATAGCATTTTTATAAGGATTCACCGTCAGTCGAGTATTGTCTTTAGACATGATCGTTCATAGCGGTAAAGGTGTCGTCAATCGCCTAATCAACAAACTACCCGTTGAATTGCATCTGCCTGGTTATCAATATTGCGGACCAGGCACAAAGTTGGCCAAGCGTCTTCCTCGTGGTGATCCAGGCATTAATCCATTGGATGCAGCTTGCAAACAACACGATATTGCATATTCGAAAAATCCGGACAATCTTGATGCGAGACATTTGGCGGATAAAGTGTTGGCTGAACAGGCTTGGCAACGTGTTACCGCTAAAGACGCTAGCATCGGTGAGAAAGCAAGTGCGTGGGGCGTGACAAATATTATGAAGGCCAAGAGAAAATTCGGCATGGGTATGAAGACCCGCGAGGGGGGCGTTTGTTTGAAAAAAATAATTGGCGCTGCGAAGAAGACAATGATTCAAAGTGATGACCCAAATAAGATTATTAAATCAGCTCTAAAGGGCGCACGTGCAGCTGTAAAGATGCGTGGTGGCAAAGTCCGCACACCACGGGTTCTACCTGTACCTCATAAAATTTGTAGTTTATTACCATTCCTCGTGCCCATTTTTGCGGGTCTCAGCGCTGCTGGTGCTTTGTCAGGTGGAGCGGCTAGTATAGCTAAAGCTGTAAATGCTGCTCAAGCAGCTAAACGTGAATTGGATGAAAGTAAGCGCCATAATCGAACAATTGAAGCGATTGCATTGGGTAAGGGCTTAGATCTGAAACCATATAAGCAGGGATTGGGTCTTTATATCAAGCCAAAAAACTAAAAGTCACGCTACCTCACCGCCCCCTAACCGGCATCGACCTACTGAAATATGCGACAATCCTGAAGATTCCAAATTTCCGTGGAGTTTACATGCGTGATACGTTGCCAGTGAGTGGACCCCTCAAATGTGAAGCAGCAATTGTGAATTTGGATGAAAATGTGGGCCCTGGCACACACTGGGTCGCTTACAAAAAGACTGGTTGGAAAGTCATGTACTTTGATAGTTTCGGCAATCTCCCGCCGCCATCCGAACTCATGAGATATTTTGTTGTTGGTAGCGTCAATTATAATTATAAGAGATATCAGGAATATGATACGATTGAATGTGGGCATTTGTGTCTCAAGTTCCTTTGTCGACAATTGCAATACAAGGACAAATATACACTATATATTGGTGGTAAGTGAGGTGGAGAATTCAGTTGTCAATTTACCAGCATCATGGATGATAGTTTAACATTGACCATATCTGGCTCATCGTCCATACTTGAGGCGCAATACTTTCCCCCCATCGAACTCTCGCCACACAAAAATTATACCCTCGGCCTCGTGGAATTGTTAACCTTCAACTCTATTCCCAATATAGACATTGACCACAATAAACTTTACGTGGGAGATGAGGTGTTGACAATACCCACGGGTAGCTATGAAATAGAGGATATTGAGACGTTTGTACAAGCAGAGCTCGCGCGTAAAAACATCAAAATCAGCATCGAACCTAATAACAATACGTTGCGCAGTGAAATCGAGTGCGATCACGAACTTAATTTTGAGCCTAATGATTCTATTGGACATCTACTAGGCTTTACCGCACGCAAATTGGAAGCCACTAAAAGATACGAATCCGACCTTCCAGTAGCCATTCTCAAAGTGAACGCCCTGCGCGTCGAGTGCAACATTACCGCTGGTGCCTATATTAACGGACAAAAAGTACACACAATTCACGAATTTTTCCCATCCGTGCCACCGGGCTATAAGATTATTGAAGTTCCGTCACACGTCATTTATCTACCAATCACAAATCGAACAATTGACTCGATACAGCTTCGAATAGTGGATCAGGACGGCGATTTGGTAAATTTCCGCGGTGAAGTGATCACCATACGCCTGCATATAAAATCGTGATGGGTATAGCCTTCAATAGATCCACTAATAACAATAAACGACCATGGATAAAACAATCAGTCGTCGACCAGCACCCAAAGTGCTAACACCTCAAAACGCGCTACTCTCGAAGAATTTGGGTCTCAGAGTTCGTGGCGAAGGCGCATAAAAAATTATTTAGTCTGTGCTCTGTGCATCCGCTGCGTGCAATGGAAGAAGAAATTGTAAACATTCAGGCACCCGTGGTCTTTGATGAATCCATCATCCATTGTGAGATCCACGCTCATCAGCCATATGCATCGTCAACCTTCAATAACAGCGATGAAATTCGTATTGCCATCCAGCATCAAGACCTGTCCATCCTGCCAACCAAGAGTTCCCTACACATATGTGGGAAATTATCTAAGCGTGATGGGATGCCAACCACTACCACAAGTCTCGTCAACAATGCCATTTGTCATTTGTTTGAGGAAGTGCGATATGAGCTGAATGCCATAGAAATCGATCGTAATAAGAATGTCGGTATTACGAGTACAATGAAGGGATATTCATCGCTGAGTCCGGCCAAGGGCTCTATGCTTGAGAACACGGGATGGCTCGATGTCGAAGAGACGAAGCAGATTGTCGATGCATCGGGAAATTTTGATGTGTGCATACCGCTCAACATGCTCCTTGGATTTGCCGAGGATTATCGAAAAATTGTCGTAAATGCCAAGCACGAGTTGATTCTCACGAGATCAAAGACCGATGATAATGCCATTCTACAAACAGCTCCTGAATACTACAAACTCGCGCTGCATAAAATAGAATGGCTTGTACCGTATGTAACAGTCTCGGACCAACGAAAAATTCAGCTGTTAAAGTTTCTCGCCAAAGATGCACCAATTTCCATGAGTTTTCGAACATGGGAATTGTATGAATATCCTTTGCTCCCTGCCACCTCTAAGCACGTGTGGTCTGTTAAAACCTCCAATCAGCTGGAGAAGCCACGATATGTCATACTCGCGCTGCAGACGGGGCGAAAAAATAAGAAAGCACAGAATGCGAGCCACTTTGATCATTGTAACATGAGCGCTGTCAAGCTATACCTAAATTCACAATGTTACCCATATGGAAATTTGAATTTGAATTTCGATCAAAATCAGTATGCCCTACTCTACGAGATGTACACAAACTTTCAACCGACCTATTACAACAAAGAGGCTGAACCGTGGCTAAGCAGGATTGAATTTTTGGAAAAGGCCCCTCTCGTCGTCATTGACTGTTCGAAGCAAAACGATTCTCTCAAGTCGGGCCCCGTGGACGTGCGTCTTGAATTTGAATTAAATAAAAATATTCCGCCACAAACCTCAGCATACTGCATGATCCTCCATGATCGTATTGTCGAGTACAATCCAATCAGTGGTGGGGTTAAAAAATTGGTATAAAATCATGCCAATGATCCGCGCCCACTTCAGTCAACATGGAGCTTATCGTCGACGTGCAAGGGTTCAAGAGACCCGTCAACGAATTTGTCCTAAAGGAGATGTCCATCGTCAAACTCCATGAGAAGAACGCTGAACCGTTGACATTCTTCTTCGATGCACCATTCGCCTGGGACGCTTTACCGGCCAAGTACAAAATGACAAACAAGTGGCTGGAACGCAATTATCATGGAATACGATGGGAACACAGCGGCATACCTTACGAGGCAGCTAGAACGACAATTCGAGGAATCTTGGAAGGAGCTCCTACGATCTATGCCAAGGGATTCGAGAAGTGCTCATGGCTATCGAGATTCACGGATTCAGCAACAAAAGTCGTCGATCTGGAGACTCTGGACTGTCCATCGCTGCAGAAGTTGCCGAAAATCGCAAACGTTAAATGTCCCCATCATTCCTTCAATACAAAATACAATTGCGCCAAAGCGAATGTAAAGTCGTTGAAAAGCTGGCTCTCTGTGTACGAAGCGTTGTGTGAACGAGGGATTTTTTTTAAATGAATAAAAACATTTTGAACAAATATCGTTCTCCATTTATTTCCTATATCTACGGCGAATACAGTTTGACGACAATTTTTTTTACATTATATTCGATGAAAAAGTTTTTTTTGTACATTTTTACATAGCACTAAGCGTTGAACACTCTACGATGATGACTGTGATGCAAACAGTCGTTGCACTCTACGATGGTGATGATGCTGGCTGCTGTTGAACTCGTTGTTTCCACCGGGCCTTCACGAGCGTTCTTTTCCACCATACTCAGACTCAATGGAACTCGACGCTGTTGTATTTTCCACCAATGTACTTCATGTAGAGTTGACCATTGCGCGCCAGTTGCAGCATACTCTCGAACATTTTCGGATCTTGATCGAAGGCCTTTACCAGCCGCGCTGGCAAGAAGACGGCAAACTCATTTGCAACGTCCACGATGTAGCGTTTTCCAAACTTGGTCTGTACAGCTCTCATGTCCGTGATTTGATGATCCGATTGGACGTGGAGTTCTGACAGCTTCTTCGTTGGGAGGAATTCCGCCATCAGGCTGACTTTGTTGATATTTGAGAGATCCATTATCACTCTTTTTCAAAGTTCTTTTCGGAGAAGTTGATGGTGCGGTGGAATAGTGCAGTCTGAGCTTGGTCCACGAAATCATAAGCTCCCTCGTAACCCCTCCACTCAGATTTTAAAAACTTCTCCCCACTTATCCAATCATAGGCATGTGTAACAGGTTCAAACACGTTCGAAGAACCCCGCACGTAGAGAATTTCCCCCCTCGCAACACTTTTCACAGTCCCGACGTTGGGGTGGGGGACCATCAATGTGATCCTTCATCTGTGTCGTATTATAATGCTCCATGCATGGAAGATACGATATCACTTCACTATCATTCCGATGATGCTCCGGCAAACGATTCCACAGTAAACCAATAAAGTTACCCCAATACTTTAGGAGCAAGACCTTTGGAACCTGTCCGAGCTCGTTTTTGGTCAAGTCCAGGGGGTGCTTGGCCGGATGCACTGCGTACATACTCGCACATGTGAAGATCTTGACATAATCTTGTGGAATGAAACATCGACGGGTTGAAACTTGTTTTGGAATAACGCTGCAGCTGCATGCAATAAATAAAGCATTTTATGGGCTTTGAAGGGCCACCCTTCATATGGGAACTATCGTTATCTCACTCCCGAAAATTTGCCTAGTCATGAATGGGAGTTTCCCACGCATACACACACACACACACACACACACGCGCGCGCGCGCGCGCGCACACACATTTGTCTAAGTTGTTTTTTTTATATATATATAAACTCCTGTGAATAGTCTAGAAAAAAATGCTCCGCTTAAATCTATAATGTTGATAATGAATTATCAGATTTCATGGATTTTCAAGGACCCGCGACTCTATGATGCCCCCTTCCCCACGGAGTCGACAGCGCCCCCCCTCTCGTCCGCGGGTCCAGCTATCGCCCCGAAGAAATCATCACCAAAAACTAGCCTCCCCACTCTTTGACACCACCCCCTCTCCTTTCCCTCCGCCGCAGCCCCGCACTCGGCTGCCGCATGCCGGATCCCCCGCCCCTTTGACGTCATGCACTGCCCCCCCCCCGACGATGCCGCGCACTCGGCTGCTGCGTCCCGGACCCCCCCGCCATGGATACCCCAGCTTCCCCGCGCTCGACTCCCCCGCCCCGCTCCCCCCTGAGATCCCAGAGTTAGAACCGCTGTAGCTACTCTACTTATGTTTGCATTATTTTTATTGTTAGGTTTTGCGGTTCGCAAGCAGAAATTTATTTGCCAAGAGGTACTGAAAGTACCGTATCTACCGATCATAATCGTGGTCGAGATAAACGCATTGATAATTATTTAAACAATTATGATTGCATTATTTTTATTGTTAGGTTTTGCGGCTCGCAATCAGCAATTTATTTCCTGAGAGGTACTGAAAGTACAAAGCGCAATTGTTTGCATTATTTTATTGTTAGGTTTTGCGCCTCGCAATCAGAAATCTATTTGCTGAGAGGTACTGGAAGTAAGTACCGTATCTACCGATCACGATCGTGGTCGAGATAAACGCGTTCATAATTGTTTAAACAATTATGATTGCATTATTTTTATTGTTATGTTTTGCGGCTCGCAAGCAGCAATTTATTTGCCGCGAGGTACTGAAAGTACCGTATCTACCGATTACAATCATGGTCGAGATAAACGCATTGATAATTATTTAAACAATTATGATTGCATTATTTTTATTGCTAGGTTTTGCGGCTCGCAATCAGCAATTTATTTCCTGAGAGGTACTCAAAGTACCGTATCTATCGATTACAATCATGGTCGAGATAAACGCATTCATAATTATTTAAACAATTATGTTTGCATTATTTTATTGTTAGGTTTTGCGGCTCGCAATCAGCAATCTATTTGCTGAGAGGTACTGGAAGTAAGTACCGTATCTACCGATCACAATCGTGGTCGAGATAAACGCATTCATAATTGTTTAAACAATTATGATTGCATTATTTTTATTGTTATGTTTTGCGGCTTGCAAGCAGCAATTTATTTGCCGAGAGGTACTGAAAGTACCGTATCTACCGATCCCAACGTGGTTCATAATTGTTTAAACAATTATGATTGCATTCTTTTTATTGTTAGGTTTTGCGGCTCGCAAGCAGCAATTTATTTGCCGAGAGGTACTGAAAGTACCATATCTACCGATCACAGCCGTGGTCGAGATAAACGCATCCATAATTGTTTAAACAATTATTTTTGCATTATTTTTATTGTTAGGTTTTGCGGCTCGCAATCAGCAATCTATTTGCGGAGAGGTACTGAAAGTACCGTATCTACCGATCACAATCGTGGTCGAGATAAACGCATTCATAATTGTTTAAACAATTATGATTACATTATTTTTATTGTTTTGCGGCTCGCAAGCAGCAATTTATTTGCCGAGAGGTACTGAAAGTACCGTATCTACCGATCACAATCGTGGTCGCGAATAAATGCATTCATAATTGTTTAAACAATTATGTTTGTATTATTTATACCGTAAATGTTTACTGAGCCAATCGCTACGCTCAGCAAGGACTGTTGCTGCGAAAGTCGTGTTTTTGAATTTCTTGCGAAGTCGGCGTTGAGAAAAGAAAATAAAGTTCTTTCTCGACGCTGACTGTGTTTATGTATGTTGTGCATGTTTATACGCTCACGCGGTGTGTACACGCTACGAAGGGTCAGCCCGCGGGAAGATAAAAATCTTCAACCGTATGCGGCCGACGTAGTAATGCACACCGACATTCACGCACACACGCGTTGCGAGACGCAGGAAGGCATTTACAATCTCCCGGTAGGTGGCAGGGGCTCGTACGAGTTCTGCCCTACCGACTCGAGCCGGGGCTGCGTCGAAGTCTTGCTGCGGGTACCGTTCCGACTCTGTATGGCCGACAGCGGCCATACAGTCGAAGAACCCGACTTTTGACGTTTCTAGCGCGCCATCGTTTGTTTATAGTAGCTCCTCCCTGAAATGCACCGTTGGTGCACTTCAGGCTGAAACGCTGAGCCTTTCCCATGTTAACGCTTTCCCCAAAAGGACGTATGTAGTATAGCTTACGATGCGACCGAATAACTTTATTCCTCAAAGAAAACCGACGAGTCTGAAACGTTCTAAAGTGTTGAAGAATTTTTGTGGTAAAAAAGTCGCTCGGAAATTCGGCCAAATATTACGAGATCTCAAGTTTGAGTAGGCGGATCGAAAAATGTCCCAAACAAAATCGATAGGAAAAAATAACATTTCATTGGTAAAATGTCATTAGATTTTCGATTCGTCTCCGAGTTTTCGCGTAATATCGATTATAAGTTAAAAAGCCGTCTGCTAAAGCCCATCTTGCTGTATAAAGAGTGCGCGGCGTGTCGTGTCGTGACAGTCGTTTTTTTTTATTACTTGGCGTCGAGATGCTGCCGCGTCTCTTGATATTACACTTATGCGCGCTTGGCTTTCCTCGCTTGTTTGAGAAGCTCGTAATTTCTTTTTCTTTCGTACTCCGCTGATAGGTCGACCATTTGAGGCGCGTTTAGAAGGCATGATTAAAGGTTTAAAATCAATCGGATAAACGAGGCGCGAACGCATAGAAGACGAACAATTATCCGATACAACCCACGTGCCACCTATTGGATGTTAATGGTATTATGTCAGAAACTTTAGCGCAAGTGCCAACAACAACTGTCAAAGTTCTAAACTCAATTGGATGAACGATGCGCGGACGCATAGAAGACGAACAATTATCCGATATGACTTGCTCGCCACCTATCGTGCATTGATGGTACTGTGCCAGAAACTTTTGCGCAAGTGCCAACAACAGCTCCCAAAGTTTCAACTCAATGTGATGATGGATGCGGGAACGCATTGAAGACAAACAATTATCCGACACAACTCGCCCGCCCCTATTATATGTTGATGCTACTGTGTCAGAAACTTTCGAGCAAGTGCCAACAACAACGGTCAAAGTTTCAACTCAATCGGATGAGCGATGCCAAACAGAGAAACATTTATTTTCATATATATAGATTATGCGCTCCAGCGCCATCTAGTGGCGAGTTACAGCAAAATGTATAGCGCGAAAATATTCTCCGTGCTCAAATACCTATGTATACTGTGATGTCGGGACGTAGATTTTCTTAATTCTTTAATTCGCGAAAGGAGTGACTGACTCGCTTCAGAATTCGGTTTTAGGATGGACATCTCGGTGACCACTATGTCGAAGTTACTTAAGACTTTATTGACGGATAGAGGTTCGTTGTGATTACAATTTTGGAGACTTACTGACTACCCTAGCCTAGAGAGGAGGGATTTTATAGAAGTAGATTGTGGGTAAATCGGCGGAGGGGGAGGAAGGGTCTACGTGACGTTTGGGAGGTAGGCCCAGAGTTTTCCAGGAAATGCAGCTGCACGGGGGGGGGGGGGGGGCTACGGAAGGTTGTTTCGCGGAAAAAGATGTGGTCTTTCGTAGCATTATCTACAGAAGTCTTCGTGAGAATGTCAACAGATCGGGCGGATGTAATAAATTGAGAAAGGAAAATGGAACGATGGGAAAAAAGGGGACCAAAAGAATTTCTGGCTGCATTAAAATACCAATTTTCATGGAAATCCGTTGAACGGTAAAGAAGTTGATGCGCTGCAGCGCCATCTAGTGGCGAGTTACAACAAAGTGGATACCATAAAAAATTCTCCATGAATAAACATTTATATGTGTTAATTCATGGTGATCGGTCAAACGGTGTCGGAGTCTATAAATAAGAAACAGATATACCAACATCCATTTTTATATATATAGATATATAGATTTTAATTATAATTATATTATATTATATATAATATATAAATATATCTCGGTTTATATTTTATATATTATATAAAATTTTGATTTTATACGATTTTATATATTTCATTTTACTCAGTACGATAATAGACATTGTGTTACGTCCCAGCTTAAATTTTTTACTCCCCCCCCCCCACAAAATTATCAATGCACACCCGCACGATAGCGGCACCCTCATTTTTTTACAAACCTTATATTTTATAAACTTTATAGACGCGATAGTCGAAATATTCCACAAGACCCAGAACGGGAAAGCGACTTGGATACGGCCCCACGCATTAAATCACCGAACGTATATAATTTACGAGCGAACGTGCTCCAGGAGAGAAACTCACTCAGGAAAATTCTCGAATAGAAAAAACGCAAGACCAAAGCGAACACAGACCCGCACTCCAAATCCTAAACAGAACTCTCAAGAGAGACCCACAAAAAATCCACACGGTCGTAAAACTGGCCTTTAACATGGCCCAGGAAAATCACACGCGATAGAGATAATTCTTGGAAATAAAGCCGCGATTGCGTTCATTTTAGCCGCGACCCAATAAGAAATCCAAAATCAATCTCCCCTACTTTCCCAACCAACCACGAAAATCTACGTAACTTTTACGACCGATTATCCAATCCATAAAAAACGCATCACCAGAAATGCACTCCCCTAAAGCTCCTTCCCCTCCCAAAACCGAACTCTCGTCGTTTTTGTACGACGAAGGAGCGTCACTCTGTAATTAGTCTCCGAATCGAAAGGCCGACTTACTCAAATTATACTCTGTCCGCGTAACCGTCTACCATATTTTCCAATCCACTGTACGCGTCTTATATTTAACCAATAGATATATACATATATAAGTCTGTTAATAAACTCTAATTGTGAATTGAAAGAAAGACTCACGAGAATAAATTATTCGATCAAAGTATGGGGCGAACCTCAACCTCAAACCAAAGAAACACGCACCTTAAATCGTCTAAATCCAATTGTTATTAAATTGTGTTCGGAACTCGCGCGGAAACCAATTAAGACTTACAGCGCAATCCACCTCTCTTCAAAATTCGCGCACAAACTCGGCAACCTCGCGAGTCCATCCTAAATCTCCCTCGGGGACGTAACAATTGTACGCATGCGAAGGGTGCGTAAAACCCATATTTTGACACTTGGTAAAATAAAGTTTCGGACAATACTCGACGTATTGTGCATTCACACATACGCACGCACGCACGCACCCACGCACGCGCACACACACGCACACGTACACGCGCACACACACGCACACGCGCACGCACCCGCACACGCACACACGCACGCACGCGCGCGCACGCACACTCGCACACGCACACGCACACGCACACGCACGCACGCACGCACACACACACGCACACACGATCTATATATCGGGCGATTGAGGACGGGTAGCTGGGTGCGTCCAATCATGAGTGAATCTCCAACTCCAGAATTGTGAACTTACAAATATTCAACTTTATTATAACTAGGCAACATTTGTTGTACAAGATGTTTAGTTGCCTTGAGATCGACCTCTTCGTTTACCACCCGAAAACTGACTTTTACCTTTCGATTCCTCTAATTGTTAGCTCGGGTATTGGCGATCATTCGTTCTAGAACGTTCGAATCGTACAGGGGCCCATGGCCTCTCGATTTCGCAAATGGAATATGCTCGTTTCTATGCGCCTTAAATTATGCGCTTAATTTCGCGGTCATAACATTCCTCCCCCTTAGGAAGACGAAATCCATAATACGTCTTCGATACGTAAATCATTTAAAAAGTTGTATTTTTGTGAGGTTGTCTCTCGGCTGACAAATGATTTTACAAATGCGTGATACGTGAGACATATTCCACACGTACATATTTATTTTAATTGAACTCTTTAAGTGACATTTATTTTCCAATTTTTAATATACCTTTATTCCCTTATTTTATCTTCGTTTACGTCGTACGGGTTCCTGGCGTATTATGCGTGAACGTGACTCTAAGGTTCTTAGGGTCAGCTGTTGATTTACGTTTCACGGCTTGCGGCTGTTCAGATGCTGCGTCGCTTCCTTGTGACGTAGGTCGCGCGCGGTGATATCGTACGTACTTGTATATTATATACATGATAACGATTATAACAGGAATGAATATACTTATGGAATAATTCCCAATGATATGTGTATTCGTCGATACGGAATCATGATTGATACTTAATTTTGTTTTTAAATTTGCGATCCGTTCTCCTATTTTGTTGATTTCTGTTGGATCGTTTATTATTCCATGAGGCATATTATTTTCTAATAAAGGATGTTGTATGTTCATTCCTGGAAACAAGAATATTGAATTATATGGTGGTAGGAAGGTTATGGTTTTTTCTTGATTCGTTTCTTTTAACGTTTCGATTTTAAAATCATCGGAGGTGACGGCTCATTTCCCGTCCAAAGCCAATATGCCGGTACCGATTACTGTTGTATGTTCTATTGCCGATTGTTTACAATTCTTCGTACACCATCGTCCTTCTTTTTCTAAGGCGATAACTATTGAATTTTTTAATTTCGCCAGGGGACGAGTGCAATTTAATATGCCTGGGTTTTTGCCTATAAATGTTATTTCGCATGGTGCCTCTGATTGTATTACTTGCCTCACGTGTTTCGGATGACTGTAATATTGATTATTCTTTCTTTTACATGCCGCTAATTCGTTTTCGGTCAGCGTTAAATAATCTCTCTGTTCTCGATTTATTATTACAAATTTCATAGACGTTTCTATGAATTGAAAATTATTTCGTTCTACTCGTACGGACAAAGAATAGACTTTGTTAACGCCAAATTCGATGTTTTCGATTAAAGGTATTCTCAGAACGAATACCAAGGTGCTTTTGCTACAATAGGAGCCTATTTCCGTGACCTTTAATAGGTCGTTCATTTTCTCGCGTTCGACTGACGGAAAATCAAGTCCCTGTGGCAAATGCGGTAATGCCTCTTTCAGGTACGCTGCCAATTGTCTCGGCGACAATGGCATGCACTATATGGTAGGATTAACTATTCCCTTTGGTAATCCTACTAGGAAAGTCTCTAGTAGACGTATATCGTTTAATAATGATTCTATGATTACGCTAATTGCAGTAAATTTTTCGTGAAGTTTTTGTCTTGTTAAAATATCCATTGCTAAATTAGTTACACCGTTTTGCAATTCTGCAACTATTAGTTTTAGGGAATTTTCGTTAGCTCTGTAACGGCTCGTAGTTCGATTGAACATTTCGATCGTAAATTTTTGAATTTGTAAATTTTCTTTTATCACACCATCGGTCGTTTTTTTTTCTTGTTATTTCGTTAATTTGATCATTTATTTTCTGAGCGTCTTCTACGTCTAAATTACCCGTTATTGATTTTATTATTGACCCTAATCCATTGATTAATCCTCTCTTAACAATCTTTCTTTTTGTTCCTGTAATATCGAAGATCGCTTCTACTTCGCTTTCTATTTTCTTTTTCATATTTTCCAGGGAATCCGCTAATGCGGTGCATAGATCGTATTCCGGTCTCCAGTGACAGCTTTCCAATGAAGGTTTTAATGCTAAATTTATTTGATGATCCCTATCCATAATGCGCTGGAGATCCATACGTATGGCCAATTTTTAAACTTCTTTTATGATGAATAGCGTTCCAATTTCCTATTAGTCCAATTCCCGATGACGTGGAAAAGTTTTCCACGTGAAAATTTTTATTTTCCTTTTCATTGCTGTTCCCTTGAGCAACCCCAGGAAGGGCGAATAGGAACCTGCAAAGAGGATTATGGGTTTTATCCCTTATTCTTCCCTAAGCGTGTAAATAATATTTTCGCTGTTTTGCTATAGGCATTTGTGTATATTGTAAAGCTTAGACGTATATGTGTGATATACAACCGATGTGATATACAACCGATGTGATATACAACCGATGTACATACTATCTTCGTAATGGTCCTTGACTGTTGGCGAAATTCCGAGAAACCTGACGACACGTCGAACGAGCGATTAAATGAGAGAAGAGAGTCAGTTGTTAACGAGCCACCGAAGAGCCGTGACGTATGTAAAAGGCAAAATAGCTACATTTAAAGATTGAAAAGTATCTGGTGTATAAATGTCTATCCACCCACCCGCTAAGTTCTGACCATCCGACACAAAAAGTACACATATATATATATATATATATATATATATATATATCCATACAATTATCAGAAGTGGGATTAAAATTGAGCTAATCCAGAGATGTGATACATAGTGGTTCGAACAAAACTAAACAACTCCAAGTGCCAATATGTGGAATGGTGTCGTAGTAAATGCTGTGTGTAACGGGCCTGTCTTCGAGAGGAAGGACACCCCGGAAATTCTACGACGAAGAATGTTGTGAGACTATATACTATCGTTATGAGCTGTGTGCCATTATTATGAGCTGTGTGCCACCATTATAAGCTGTGTGCCACCATTATGAGCTGTGTGTCACCATTGTAAGCTGTGTGCTACCTTTACGAGCTGCGCGCCACCATCGTAAGCTGTGTGCCACCATTATGAGCTGCGTGCCACCATTGTAAGATGTGCGCTACCTTTATGAGCTGTGTGCCACCATTGTAAGCTGTGTGCTATCTTTATGAACTGTGTGCCATCATCGAGAAGGTCGGTGGTATGTCATGCACTGCCACGTGAGGACGCTTTTTTACTCCTATATTTCGTGGATACTGCGCTAGGTCGTTAGTAAGTTTTATTCAAACGTGATATTGAAAGTATGGAGATATCACGCGAAGATGGGAGCACGAAATATTAGACGTAATTTCGAGTATAGTTGAACTGAGAATTTGTCACGCAAAAACCATTGTACGGTTAATCCGTCATAATAAGCAGAGCCATTTTATAAGAAGAGCGATCCAAGAAGTTTTACCCAACGATAGAGAGAACAATGGGTAACTTCGAATAGAGTGAGATACAAGTATGTCGAATACGTGAGTAGTATAGGGACCACTATGGCGACCCCCACTCCTCATCCCCACTCCTGCCCCCCACTCCTCGGCAGCCGAGGTGGCGGGGGGACTGGAGTGGGGATGACCGGAGCGGAGCTCGCCATAGTGGTCCATTTGTTTTTACTTTTATTAAAATATACATATATTTACAAAATATACATTTTCATGATATGTATATGATATCGCTGCTAATTATCCGTTTCAATTGATGATTTATGAGGTTATCGGTGACGCTTGTCCTGACGTGTGCAGAGAGTTCGCCGGGGATAGTGGATAGGGTGCGCTGAACACTCTCGCGAATTTTGGTTCTTCTTTTACGAATCCGTCGTCGCAAACGACGCGCGGTCATATTGAATATTTCTGACGCTATTACGGTGACAAGTACACTTTTACACTTTCTCACGTCTTCGCTAGCGCGATGAAGCCACACTATCTATGCGTTTACGCGCTCCTCCAATAATTTCAGCACGGTGAAGTCATCTTTTAGGAAACTGAAGAGTGGCGCCGCGTGGTGTATAGCGTGTGCCCCGTAGTCGTTGAAATTTTGGATAGTTACGATAGGTTGATTGAGATGCTCACTGTATTCTAGATTGTAACTATCACAAGAAACTACGGTGTGGACAGCGGGACCGTTTCCTTCCCCATCGAGATAAGCAGCGATCGTAGAGAGACGTTTACGAAAATCTAGCCACGATGACGTATTTAGCGTTGCCCCGCCGTTGCTGTCGCACATGAAGCGAATAACGGGGCTCAATTGACTAGCATCGACAGCTTCAATGCCCAGCCGCACCCTTTTTGTCAAACGGTCGTTGAGATTGTAGGATATTTGTAGTAGCAGCGGGTATAGTTTATAGGGGCGTTTATTGGAAGGCTCGGTCGTCATGGCTTCTCCGGACTGACTGAATCACTCGAACGAGCAGAGTAGCCGTCGCCTCTCTCTCTCTATCTCTCTCTCTCTCGCGGTAACTGCAGACGTTGCATTATTCGACGGCTGGTTTGAACTCCAGACTGTTGAATTTCTCTCCGAGAAATTCCATGAGACGATTATTTTCATGGGCCGCTGTTACCATCTGTTTGAACAGCGTTTCTTTTTCCAGAATTTTGGCAAATCTGGACGGCAGAAGGCAAGTGAACTCCTTGTCCACTTCAATGATGATCCGGAGCCCGTAGCGTGTTTTTACTGCGCGTAAAACGGAAATTTTGTAGTCGGTTTTTAGCGACAGTTCCGACATTTTTTTCGTCGGTAAAAATTGAGGCGTCTTCCCGATCTTGTTGATCTGGGAGAAGTCCATCGTTGATATCGAGTTGTTGAATTTTACGTGTTAGAATCTGTAACGCGATTCTTCTCTGTATGAGCGCTTGAAGAGCGGCTAAGTTTTGCAGGAAAGCTTCAACGCGTACTTTCAATTCGCGTCGTTTCCTTTGCATATACTTCTGCTGTTGCTGCTCGAGAACAATTGACAATGTGAAATGACTGATTTCCTATATCACCGCTGCTTCCCCCACTACAATCGCTGTGCCCCCACCACTAATTCGCCAAGAACCACAGAAAACAAAATGGCTGATACTGACGCTCTCCAAGCGGAGTCTTTTCTCGAGAACAATTGACAATGTGAAATTACTGATTTCCTATATCACCGCTGCTTCCGCCCACTACAACCGCTGTGCCCCCACCACTAATTCGCCAAGAACCACAGAAAACAAAATGGCTGATACTGACGCTCTCCAAGCGGAGCCTTTTCCCAAGAACAATTGACAATGCGAAATGACTGATTTCCTATATCACCGCTGCTTCCCCCACTACAACCGATGTGCCCCCACCACTAATTCGCCAAGAACCACAGAAAACAAAATGGCTGATACTGACGCTCTCCAAGCGGAGCCTTTTTGCAAAAATTGCTTACGGTGTCGTTGCTACGCGCCGAGGTGAAGAATAAAGTTGGAGAATAAGCACACATACACACTCACACACACACGGACACACACACAGTAAAAATATTTCGATATCATAATTTTATTCAACAATTAACGATTACGGGAGCAGCAACGCTGTACACAGTGTAAACTTTTATGGTTGAAGGAGCTGCTGCTGCTAACACTTTCAGTGCCCATACCCTTCTTGTACATTTTATTTGTAGTTTTATCGCTCTTATTGACAAAAGCCTTGTAGTAGTCGTTAACTATTTTGTCGTTGTGAGATAAATCATTTGAAAATATACTTCTAAACTTATGCATACCGAAGCCAGTACACATATAATGAAGAAACATAATGCAATACTGTCCGCAACATTGCGAATCCGCAGCTTGAAGTTGATCAGTGCTGTACCGGAAGAGTTTACAGTTTCCGCGGAGTCGACGGAGATGCTGCGGGATGATTGGTGGTAGTCCGTAGCTGTCGAAGTACCATCCGCGTCCGTCTCGATCGACGTACATGGCGACCCAGTGGGTTCCGGGCTGCTTATGCCCATCTGTATTCGCGACAATAGCCGTTGGCTTTGTCCAAACTTTTGGTATGAGATCTACGGGGTATACGCCAACAGCGTGATTCTTTATATCACGTAGAGAGTTGAGAATCTGAAGACTGTTCATAACAGGATTCCCCGTCAGGCAAAGCAGGCGATAATGCTGTGGTGGTCCTATATTCCCATAACGACTCGCGCCGCTCGTTATGGCAGAGCAATGTTTTAATTCTCACCACATTATCCAGGGCACACGTATATGAACGGTTTTTCTGTATCACGGCGTGGTATGAGCAGCGTGTACCGATCCCCGGAAGATGCTGAAATGAGATGTCGTCCTCATCCTCTTCCAGATTTATAATGTAGAACCCCGTGAGCTGCGCTAGATAGGCCGATTTAGCGGAACCTCTTACAAATATCCGCCTAGAATCGGTAGAAATTGCCCTCAAAATTCTCTCAATAGTATGCAGCGATGTATGACCCTCGAGCCATGTTATGCCATGATGGTTTCGAGTCACCCACTCGTTCGTTCTTTTCACACTCAGTGGCAATTGCCTGTATGTGTGAGGTGGAGCAACGATCCAATGATCATACCACGGTGAATCGATTGACGCGACGGCCACTTCTTTGGGCACGAAATTGTAGTGCTTATCCGTCAAGCCTTGTATGTCAATCGCGATATTCATGATTCTGCTATGAGCACTCTGTAAGAACTGAAGCGCTCAACCGCTGAAATCTACAATGACTTGTCGGGTAGCGTCAATCTCCACCACATTATCATATTCTGCATACACGACACAATTCACCGTTGAAGTTAGTGGCTCGCCGAAACGTACTTCTATCCTGACACTGCCGTGTTTCACGAAATTCCAATGACTGTTACTGTTCGCCGAAAGGTCGGGCGTAAGATCAAACGCAAAAAGACAATAGCCCCAGGGATATGCTGTGCGGGTGATTGTATTACCCTGATTGAGAAAGTGAATACCCGTCCCAGAGAATAATGTATGATACGCGTCCACATACAGATACGTATCGTCAAAACTAGGCTGGAGAGCCTTTGATGGTATCTGCACACCGTCAGCGTATAATGCGAGATAATTCATTTTATAATTCTGAAAGTTAAACGGGTTCAACGCTCGATTGCCGTTGAACGCTTTATTATCGACAAAGCCGTTAAGCCGGATCCTGAATTAGAAGGTCCGAAAAATCGATTTTTTTTTTATTGTTTAAATCTATTCCTGATGTATCTAAGAATGTCTAGACAAAGTTTTATAGCCCAATTCGAAATATTTCCAAAGATACAGCACTGAACGTAGTGGAGTGTCGAGCAGGTATACGGGCGCTCGGGCAGTTAGGGCGCCCGTTTTCTCGAGTTTTCGTTTTTACGATTTTTCTAATTTGGCGTATCTGATTACAAAAAAACTAGAAGTCCAATCGAAACAAACCAAAGCTTGTTCGCTTCAGTATCGTTTTCTTTTCTATTTGAACTAAAAACATTGTCGAAAAAAAAATTCTTAACAATTTTTTTAGCAAGTTGAAATAATTTTTTTTTTTACAAAAAGCACATTTTCTACTTCAAACCCGAAAAAACATTCAAATTTCAAAATATTTTTCGATTTTTTTAGTTCATATAGAAGAAAAATATGTCACAATTGAAATGGTTTTTGGTTTTTTTGTTTGAGATGAAAATTACGAGGTCCATTTGTCACGCCGCATGGAAACAGCAGTGGCACGAATGTGCATAAAAATCGGTTGACTGTTGATATTTTTCTTTAAAAAAAATTGTTTTCTTATGTTCATACATGTAATAAAATAATCTGAACATTTCGCTAAACTTGCTTTTTTTTTACCCGAAAAAAATTCCTCAAAATATCGATTTTTCGAACCGGCTAATTCAGGTTCCCGCCTTAATTATGCGTTTTGGCAGCTGACCCAGTATAACATTGTCCAAAGTATCGCCGTGCACTCCCGCGTGCATCGATAGAGACTTAACCTCGACACGTGTCAAAGGGTATTTAGCCGTAGATTTGGATAATGCTCGTGCATGAGCTCAAAGTATGCCCGGGGAAATTTTAGCGCGACGTACGAGAAGCGATGCCTCGGTAATATGCATGCTGAAATCTTTTGAAGAAGTCATAAGGCAGAACGCATCACTGGTACGCACAAGACGTAATCGCATCTCCACACCGTTTATCAGAAATCTCTCTTGATTGAAAATATCGCAATGGAGGTGCCCGAGTAGATCGACTTCGTTGCGCACGTTGAGAACCGCTCGACGATTAGCAAGACCTACGTTAGCGTCTGCTGCATCATCCATTTTTCCGGCCGTGTCGGTGTACCACAGGCAGCTTGAAAGATGGGAGCTTTTCGCACCATGACCATAATTAAATAAGTTTTCAATGTAGGGCCTGTATGCATAAGCGTTATTGGGTGGCGATACAAGCTTCTGATTGAGGAATACATCGACCTGATTAAACAATGAATGAAGTAAATTATTAACAGGGCCCGCCTTAACAGCAGGGTCGGGTTTTACAGCAGTCGAGCGTATTTTGACCCTTATACTTAGCATAGTATGAGCAAGATCAATGTATTCCTCGCTCTGGCCAGGCACCACAAATTCTATTGGTGAATCGTCCGTCAGAGATGAGATCGGTTTATAGTGTACCCATTGCGTTCCCTCGATGGTTGTTTGAGTCGGCGGTAGCGAGAATAGCTCCAGCTCAGACTTCAAGCACTCACACGAATGGGCATGCAAGAACGCCATTTTCACGAGAAGATATCTGAGACGGTCCTAGCTCGTGACGTCTTCTTTTTCGTCGTCTTCTTCTTTGACGATTCCACTCTCTTTCTAGACGTTCTTTTCACAGATGTTCTCTTTTTTTTAACACAATTCGCGCGCTTTTTCTTTTTTAGGCCGACCCTACGCGTACCGTAGCTACCGAGCGAATGTACAAGCTTATGAATTTTCGAAGCCTTATATCCCGAGCCCTGCATAATGCTATTGAGTTTTTCCTCACCCTTTCGCTTCAGATTTACACCCGATTCGCGCAAACGCGATTTGAAGGCCTCCTTAGGATGCAATCCCGCGTCCATTTTATCACTTGCTACATTGAGACCTGATCGTATAGCCTCTTTGCCAACCGCGCGAGCCCCCTGCTTTAAGAGAGGTAAAATATGGCGAAAAAGACCGCCGAGAAAGCTACCGATGCCGTGTCCCCTCTGATTTGGTGATCCTATGTAAACTTGGCTAATTCCCCCGTACCCTGTTATACCCCCACCCTCCTGCATGTCAAAGTACGCATCGTAGTAATTCATTTTGCTCCCTTCCCGTCGCACCTACGTTAGACGCTTGAACTGGAGTGTCACGGTTAGTGTTCCCCCCTCGAATGGTATCGACTGCCCCAATTCATCTCTTATATCGATATCTATCGTTTGAAAGCTGGTACGTAGAAGAGGTATGAACCGCGGTAGCGAAAAACTTTTGATTTTCACAAAACCGTAATTATAATTATTATCGGCGTCAGAGGAAACGACACGTAACAACGGTGCGTGTACATCGCCGGTGATGTAGGACTCGCAAATGTCGGTATAAACAAACAACATATTGGGAATGCCATTGGTGAGACTAGCCGGTTGTGGTGCAATATACCGGTTCGCTACCACAAGACCCGCGCAATGAGTGAAGCCTAAAACTTTGCTTATTATGGGGGAAAAGTGGAAATCGTGCTCTAGATTTTTGCACCCTGTGCAGACACGTTCTACCGAGACATAGCCGCTACGAGTATGCTGAAATTTCAAGTGTCCTGCGATACATTGAATCTCGTTAATTGCCTCAAGTAGCGTAGAGATACTACGATATACCCCAGACGGTACACAAGCGCGCTCGTCTTTAAAATCGACATCGGCCACAGCACCTGGTGTCGCAAGGTTCGTCATTAAGCTGATAAAGTTTTTTTCACCTTCAGGCGGTACGTGTAAAATAGTCATCGGTATGTGTATTTCAGCTAAAGAAACGCCCCATTTACCATGCAAATTTACACTTTGTGGTAAGTGTGTGGTATATTGCGTTGTCCTGTTATTCGGGTAGTATTTCATGCTGCTATTGCTAGGCAGAACTACAAAAAATTCGTTGTCATTCATCGTGTCTGCTTTCCCCGCCCTTTCGTTTGAACTCTAGACAATTCGGGCTCGTAAAAAATGCCGTCAATCTCCTCGTCGTTGAGATCACGCAGGATGTACACGATAGGCCAGCTACTCACGGATATACGATGTATCTTAAACAGCTCGCTGCTCCAACCGCTCTCGTATCCTTTAGCAAACGCCGCCTTCGCACTACTGATACGAACAATGTCGCCCACCTTGTATTTAGGACGTGACCCTTGTGCAGGCTGCTTGTATCGCAGCATTAGATTATTACGCGCTTTGGCAGCCGTAAGCAGTGTCACAGACGCTGGCGTCGTCATAATACTGCTATGGACCGTACGATTGTATGCGGAAACTATATTCTGCAAAACATCGATATAGCGTTTTTGGCGAGAATACGTGAAATATCGCCACATTCTTTCTTTCAACGTTCGATTGAAGTGCTCTACAACAGCTGCTTTTACATCAGGATTGCGGATCGCCCGAAACTGAATATTATGCTTCTGCAAAAAAGCCTGAAAAACTGAGCCCGTAAATTCTCGACCCTTGTCCGATTGCAGGCAAACGGGAGATCGGCCGTTTGTGCTCTTTAGTGAGAGTATACGTGCCAGAGCATTAGCCACTGCTGTAGAAGACTTGTCGTACAAGGGCTCGACCCACGCGTACTTACTGAGTACATCTATGATCACAAGGAGATAGGTATAGCCGTCATTATAACTTTTGAGTGAACAGAGGTCTACAAGATCAGCCTCCCAAACATCATCAATGCTCCACACATTGTAGGATCGTCGCGGAAATCGCCGACGTGTCGCTCTGTGCTTGGTGAAAGCATCCTGCGCCTCGAGCCATTGTATCGTTTTTTCACGGGAAATCTTCTTTTTACGACTTACGCGCAACAGTCTAGTAGCGCCGGAAAAAGATGCTTCATGCGAAGGATCAAAGTACACTTTTTCGAGGGTTTTCATGCTGACAGTTTGAGACAGGTCCAGGTGACTCGTCTTCTCTTACCATGACCGCTCTGTAATTTGTTGCTCTCGCTACCACTGTAGAACTCGGAATGACTAGTATCACTGACGTCCCCGTCATCGCCAGTGTCGGTGGTTGTACTATCACTGCGCGACCGTAATGTTGAATTGGCTTGCGTTTCCAGCCATAGCTCATCGTTTCCCACAAATTCTCGAGGCGTCTGTATAGCCCTCAAAAATTTTGCAAAGGCTCTACGACCCGTCGGTTTAGCCGTCTTTCTCGCAGGCATCGCGTCATTCACAAGATCAACAATATTTGAATCCTTGATTGCTTCCCCGTTGACGGAAACGACGCCGGCTGCATCCCCCGAAAAGTCTGACGAAGGAGCGCCATGTAGGCGCCGCAATAGGAGTTTCGCTTTATTGCGAAATTTCACAGGTACACTCTCAACGATAATGGAGTCGTTCATTCGTGTTGTTGTTGTTGTTGTTGTTGTTGTTGTTGTTGTTGTTGTTGTTGCTGTTGTAGGGTTTCCATCGGGTGCATGCCGTCCTTTTGGTCCTTCATAAGATCATGATACCGTTGTGCTCGTTCTCCACCGACGAAATGCAGATAGCGCTGTAATACGCTCAAATACGCTAACCACTTTTCTCGTTCGTCAGTGTACGTATTAGATTTCAAAATCTCGGTCATTTCCATATCCAGACGGTTGAGAGTCGCCACAATTGTTTTCTCGGCTTGCTTCATGGGCCGTGCCTCGTTATCATTCACGCTGCTATGCTGCCTTTGGGAATCTAACTGTAATAAATGCTCCTCGGGCACCAGAACCATTTTCCTAGCGTGCTCCATTATTTGGCAATTAGATTTGACAATACGGTGCCGAGTATCGGGGCAAGCAGCAGGGGTAAAAACCCACCACTTTGAACGACAAACTTCTTCTTACTTTTCCAACACCTGCTCCTCGAGGCTAAACGTCTGAGAAGGGGAGCGTGGCGACGCAGTTTTTTCCGCTGGTCAGTTTTGAGTGGAATATTACCGCGAAGAACGCTCAAAGCGCACTCGCAAATGCAGCGTATTATGCGAGAATCTGCTTCCCGCAAAATGGCCTCACGCTGTTCTTTGGTGAGATGCTGAAGAGCGTTCAATATCGCAACGCTCTTCTTACAGAGAGACGATCCGCTGCGTGTCATTACAATCGTAGAACTGGTAATTCTCCACTTGTGTCACCGCTTTTTAATTTCTTTCGCGGTACGTAAACGAATTGATGAGGATCATCCGGAAAAATAGATGTGCGGAACCGACAATTGTCAGGTGTCGATTGCTTCAGGTCTAGTAGTAAATAGCCGTGCGGCTTAGACGTTGCGTCGTAATAAGCCTCCTGTAGAAATCGCAGATTTTCAGGACATATTTGGCGCGCCAAGTGTTGTATCTGAGCGCGATCGCGGGGGTTTTTGAAAATAACAATATAATTCGCGTTCAAAGATATGTCTCGTTGGCCATGACCCTGATGAAACAGGTTTTGCGTTATAAAAATAATGCTTAAATTTTTATGATTACTGCCTTTGGTAAATAGGTCGACAACGGTATTGTTCGATGCTTCACGCATTAGATCATCGATAATTAGAAGCTTGGCGCGGGGGTCATTTGAGTAATCAACAGCCTGGGGTA
This sequence comes from Ophion ventricosus, assembly GCA_963932345.1. Lineage (NCBI taxonomy): Eukaryota > Metazoa > Arthropoda > Insecta > Hymenoptera > Ichneumonidae > Ophion > Ophion ventricosus. The sequence goes on along the minus strand of OZ010714.1, from coordinate 30,746,537 downwards.
ACCCTTCGCGAAATTCTATAGCTTCACCGTACTCCGTATATGCCGCCTGCCACTCGGAATAATAAAATATTATTCTCTCGAAGGGCTCGCTGTTCATGCTTGTGATAGATTTTAGAAATTTTTAAACAAAATACGTTTTACCACAACCTGTTGGCCCGCAGATCATAGAAGTCCAGGGATGCTGCCACCTCGTATCCATCGTGGTAAATGAGGAAATTTAGGTTTTGAGCAACATTAAATAAGATTTGGCGATCTTTTTTTCATAAAAATATATTTACAACATATTTTACAATTGGCGATAGCCGTAGGGTAGCGACCTGTATTGCCCATTACGTCTTCGCTTAACACTCGATGGCTTACATGTTTTTGTTTCCCCTCGTGTGACAACATGATGGAGCTCTGTACGCCTGATGGCATCGTAGCTCAGTACGATCGGATCCTCTCGATCGCCAACGATGAAATCTCGTACGGACGCGTAATTTATTAATGAATTGTTTCCAAAATTGAGCGTGATACCCTTAACTTTGCAAACTTCACTCTCTGACCCGTCAGGCGCACGCACTATGAACGCGTAAAATTTTGGCCCGCCGGAAATGAAACTTTTTATGTAACTACCCTCTCCATAGACGGCCAGCTCGTTAGTCAAATCGCCAAGCAGTTGGCCTATAGGGGGCTCGTATTCGTCAGATTGCCCTCTCGTCACGTAAATTACGGAATCGGTATCGCAGTATAATACACGCTGATCCAGGCGCTCCAAGTAGCTATAAAGTTTTAAGCGCGCTTGTGCCGTAGTGTATGCAGCTATCGCGGAATTAGCTATGCTCGAGGGTACCACAGCCTCGTCGGTTTTAATGTAATTTACATAAAGAATTTCGTTGTTCACTGGTAGTATACCGGTAATTTCGTATTCAGGGCTAGTTAATAATTCCATAAGCTTTTTGCGCGTTGATACTACGACTGTTTGCGGCAGATTTTCGCGCTGGCCAAATTTTCCCCAGAACGAATTTAGACAGAGCTTGGCGACTGATCGTAGTCCTGGATTTTTTGCTATTGCCGGGCGATTCAAAAGAACCCCCTCTGATTCCTCAAAACTAGCAATATAGCGTCCCTGTGAGGCTTCATCGGCCAGACAATTCTCAGGCCATCCACTGGCCTCCTGCTTGATCTTCAAAAAAGTGTTAATGTACTCAACGAATAATCCTCCTGACTGCGTATGACGATCGAATTGCGTTACTTTGTATTGCCAAATTTCGGCAATGTGGAGTATCGTGTAGCCGCATGAGATAGCTTTTCGCAATTCATCGACAACCCAGGTACCCTCGAACGCACGCTCATTCGGATCGTCGTGCATACACTCATTTTGATTCATCATCTCGCTGCATTTGCGACACAGAGAGAACAGCAGTCTCTGATGCATACGCACGGGCAATACAGGATGGTAGAGATTGCGCGGCGGTAGAACGGTACATTTAACCAGACCCTCGACACTAGCTAGATCATTAGAGGGACCAGCCAGTTCTAAGCATTTCTCGCCGATATATACTTTCGGGTGCCCCACGGGGTATTTACCAAATTTGCAAATATACGGGTACAGAGAACAGACGTCTACGTACTCTATGCGCTCCCCCTCCTTAACGTCGTAGAGCGTCACCATATTCTCCGCGCGACCACCGAAGAAAGCATCGCGAGGGTTTAAGGGCTCCGCAGCCGTCAACGGATGATCCCGTATAAGTTCGCGAATTTCAGGACTCGTTTCCACAAGGCGATCCCATTCGCATTCCCAAATTTCCGTTAGCTGATAACCACTCGCGCGTATTCTATGAGCTATAGTTAGAGTTCTCTCTAATAGTTCGTCCATAGATACATCATTGCGCTGTTTACAGTCTCTATTGAGAGAGAAGCAATTAGGACAACCGTGCCAGTAGCAGCCGTGGAATTGTAAAACATACGCGGCATTGGCTGTTTCATAATATCCGTCGACTAGTAAATTTTGAGGCAATTTAAATTCGCGCGATCGACCGGCGTATATAATGCGGTTTCCGAGGGAATGCTCCATCCAAACAAGCCATGAAATCGCCTTTTTCGATTGATTATGAGCCCATCTATATCCGCCCAAGGGAATTATATCAATTGTATTGTCTTTGAGGAAATTTTTCCGAAAGACACTAAAGCAGGCAGAAGCTATTGTTGTGCTCTCGTCAAACGGGCAAACGCGACCACTGGCCATAAACATCTCGCGAAAAGCCATACATGCGCGTCTCAAAATCGTGACATCGTCCGTGCAATAGCTTACGATCTCCTTCGAAAAGTCAAACACGTAACCGCTATCTTCCGATTCACGATACCACGCTAAAAATTTTTCGCGCTCTGCGGAACGCATCGTATCGGGAGAATAATACTTTACAGGCGGTAGTGGTCCTACATAATTTTGATTTTCCGGTCTGTTAAACAGATGAGGGAAAACACCTTTAGCGATAGTGCCTGTGAGACCAAAGGCTTTAGGAAGCGCACTGAGAGGCATGTGAAAATAGTTTAGACTGTCGAGAAAGACAAGTTTTTCGACGCGCATCGAGATGATTTTCGTATCGTTCATAATTATAGCCGGCAGTTGGGTCTTTTTTTCTTCAATTAGATAACGCAAAATGAATTGTGCGTCAAAGCCCCCGGCGTTATGAGCGATGCAAATAGTACGCGAAAAATGCTCGTTACGTTGCATAGCAAGCTCGACCAATTGTCCCACAGGATGCTGCCGAAATACATACTGACGAGAGCTGCAATGTTCGCATGGCTCGGCTAAGGAATCATGGACGCAACAATACGTGCAAACTCGCTGAGCTACACACAAGTTCGGCTCGTGTAGAAAAGTATTCGCATCGCCTGGTACCTGTGTACATTGCTGAGTCTCAAAATCATAGAATATGAAAAGTATTTTCCCCTTTTTTTGACCGCCCCGAATAGGTTTCATAAAACATATGTGATTATTGGGACGATCCGTTCTACAGGTTTTGCAAAAGACAACACCACATGTGTGTTTTTTCCTATTATCCAGGGGTCGTATTATTCTTAAGCATTCACGACATCGCTTGAGAGAGGCGCAAACGCTATTTGATTTGCGCTTTCTGTGCGGTTTAACCGCCAGATGATTTTCGAAACATTGCCGACCGTAAAATTCGCGGGCACACGCGTCACATCGAATAGAGGCGCTTACTTCGGGGTCGCACGGTGGCAATATTATACAGCGGGGGCATCTCTTTTTTAAGCATCTATGGCCGATTCTACGGTATTGCGAGTTACACGAGGAGCAAAAATCGCGACTTCCAACGGCACCTCGTAAATTCAATATCGGCTGAAAATGATGTGAGCGTTCATAATACAAAATGTACAGAGTGTGCTGAACACTACCAAAAGTATTCGTGACCTGCTGCGTGCCATCGAACAAAGGCGCGTCCCCCCGTCCCAGCGTCAAAAATTCATAAACTACTATGGCAATACCGTGCTGCGCCAAATAATTTTGAAAGAGAGCAATCTCACGAACACCACAACCGTTTGGCGGTACTATGACGTGGGCGGCATTCGTTAGCTCAAGAGCAGCGTTTCTCCGTAGTGAGCCATTAATCTGTCGCATACGCTGCCAATTAGCGTGTAAACTACCTGAGCGTATCTCACTTCGCTCAGCATACGCGCGCCGTCACCAGTAATCGTGGTAAACATAAATTATCGGTGTTGCGAATTGTTAGAATAGATTTCTTCGCTACTCCCTCGTGCGTTAGGCGCTTTCTACCGGAACCCTCGACACCCCTGACAATATTGGCTTTTATTGTGCATGCATCGTCAATATTCAATGACGCAGCACTCTGAGCAACGTTCGTTATTAATTGCCAAATATCATCGAAGGTAGAATCTCTGACGGGCCGAAATGAGTGCCATACGGGTCCGTGCGGCAAACTACTCGAGGCAAACGAAATACCTATGTAATCGCTAGCTTCGCAAGACGTTGTAATGTGCGTCAAAAGATCGCGAAACGCTCCTTCCAGCCATGGCAATACATGACTATCGGGTGGTGGTTGACGGATGCGTACGGTGATTTCTCGGCCACGAAGTTTGAACCGTTTGAAGTAACGGCGAGCGTCCCCGATTATCTCAATGCGCGCGCCTGGTGGCTGCACATCATTGAAGGGTTCATCATGTTCTCGTCTAGGTCCACCGCCCTCTTGCATCTCTGTAAAGATAAGCACGAATGCGTAAAATTGTTTAACCCTAGTTAATAAGCAAGTTCATCGTGTACCTGATATTATCGTTAATTTAACCACGGTCATCTACAAAACGTCTTCATCAAACAATAGAGATGCTGATGTATAACCTGTCATAAAATAGGATAGCTCACTTTCTAGTTTTCAAAATATTTAAATGTTTTAAGAATAAAATTGCAAAATGTAAATAACATTTAATAGAGCAGGGATCGCTTACCCGAGTCGGTGCTAGAATTCAAAAGACGATTTATCCAGCCATCATCTTCGAGCTGTAGATCATCATCATTGTGCTCTTGAGGCGAGTCGAGGTCGTACATCCAAAGCTGGTTTTCTCTATGATCGTATTCCTCAACAGCTTGATGATCGTCATTGGCAATCTCGCGTGCCCATTGCTCCAGCATAATATTACCTCGCTCGCTTACAGTCTGATCATCATCCTCAGAGTTGTTGCCGTTGAAATGAGAATTCAAACCTGTATATATTTTATTTTTATCAATAAGGGTAAAAGTATTGCTAATGTATGATGATTTATCAACACTCACGCTCGTTACTGCCTGTAAATATTTCGGATGGATTACACATGCTCGACGTAGTCGACTGATCGATGGTCTCATTGTTGCTGACCCGTGAATGTGCATCACAATTATCCGCAAATATATCCGATGGACTCAGGGTGGCTTCATGTAGTTCTTCTTCAGCCCCTGATATAGGCGATAGCTGGATGTAATCGATGTGCATAGTTTGCCTGGTCACCTCATTGTTACCGAGGCATGGCTGGAGATCAGGACTAGCCACAGATTCGACAGAGGGATTGTGGGTACCCTGAGATGCTTCTTCTTCTTCAATCGCGGAGGGTGGGAAATCGGTACGCTGACTTTGAGCAGTGCGCATTGTTTCTTCCTCCTCCTCCTCCTCCTCCTCCACCTCAGCTAGTGCCCCATCAATGAGCACAGCTTCTTCATCAGAAGTTGCATCGTAGAGGCACCGGTAATCTACACTCAATTTCGTATTACCATGGTATCTCGCGTAAAAGGGACTCACACATTATTCGGTGCAACTTACGGGTTATTTCATTGAGGAGATTACGCGTGCATGGTGTATTCTCGAGATTTCGACGTTGTAGCTCTTCAAATGCACACATGAGAACTCTGTGACCTCTCAGTAGACCTCTGTTATAAGCCGTCACAATGGCTCGTAGCGGGGCCCACCATAACACATATTTCAAACGGTTCAAGAGAGAGTTTTCCGGAAAATAGCGTAATACGATGCACCAATTATTATTACACCTTCGACGAAGCTGGGCATTTCGGGTTTTGGCTAAGCGCAAGAGATCTAAAATGCACGCGCGGATATTACGATTATCCATGATGATTCCCGAGAAATGTATCGAACGCTGTCTAGATTGCGACTGGCAGACACTTGAATTTTTTCAAATGCTCATAATGCTACGAATAATGTATAGCATATTTGAAAACAATACTCTTTGTGATAATCTTGAGATTTCTTCCTCCGAGTATGTGAACTGATATTTCGCGTAGCTGCCGTTTTGCTGACTGTCGCGAAATCATGCTTGAAGGTATCATCGTTAACGTCTCCGGCGAATACTCGTTGACGATATAGAGATAGAAATCAAAATAGGGATGAAACATTAAAACTCGGATAAAAATTGAAATAAAACTTTAGTTCCAAATCGGGGATGAGACAAAATTGAAATCAAAAGCATAATTATAAATCCGGTATAAATGAAAATCGGTATCACTATATTTAAAATAGGTGCTAAAAAATTAAAATCGATTGTAAGAATGCAAATAAAATATCAAAAATCAGGATAAACCATGAAAATTTGAAGGGCAATCAACAAAATTTAAATTATTAAGCTGAAATCTGTGTTCTCTTAAAAAAGACAGAACGATTATAAGGTACTTTGTATACATATATAGAAAATACTCGAGCGAGTGTTTTCTATATGTGAAACCGTATATATGCGCGAGTATAAATGAAAATCGGTATCACTATATTTAAAATAGGTGCTAAAAAATTAAAATCGATTGTAAGAATGCAAATAAAAAATAAAAAATCAGGATAAACCATGAAAATTTGAAGCGCAATCAACAAAATTAAAATTATGAAGCTGAAATCTGTGTTCTCTTAAAAAAGACAGACAATTATAAGGTACTTTGTATGCATATATAGAAAATACTCGAGCGAGTGTTTTCTATATGTGAAACCGTATATATGCGCGAGATACGTGTGTATGTGGCTGTGTGTGTGCGAACATCACAACGTGCTATAGTAGCTACGAATATCCGCACAAAGAGGAGAGCCCGAGAATACGGCTCGCCGTGCTTCGAGGCACCGTATGGCGAAGAAGTCGACGTGCTATAGTAGCTACGAATATCCGCATAAAGAGGAGAGCCCGAGAATACGGCTCGCCGTGCTTCGAGGCACCGCGTGGAGTAGAAGTCGCCTGAGGAAGCGCGGCTCAGGGAGGATTTTCCTGTGAGTTGGAAGAGTCGCGACGTGCGAGAGCGAGGAAGACAGCTGCTGCATTGGCGGAGCCACTCCGAGCGAGGAAGCCCTCGGGGTTTTAGCGTATGGTACCCCTCGGGGTGGGCGCCGGGCTGTCGCACTGCAGCGTATAATGGTAGCGGTATACATGGTCGCGCACGTCACGACACACATGTACGACAGCCTTAGTCGGAGATCTCTCTCCCACTACAGAGCAAGCGCTTTATTCCTCTCTGTCGCTCATCGTCGGGCTCTCTCTCCCGCTACTACTCGCGCAATC
>OZ010714.1:30696339-30739299 GCA_963932345.1 Ophion ventricosus | reverse complement strand
TTTACGTGGCACAATCGAGAACCACCGCTTCGCCTCATTATCTGGCCCATCCCCCGCTCCAGAAGTTGTCAGACCTGTATGTAAGAACGTGATCTCACTTATCTGTCAAGAAATTTCTTGTTGAACGAATACCCGTGAGATGGCTCACATTTTCACTATGATAAAAGTTACGGAATCCAGAAAGCCGCTCACATCTAGTTCTTTCACCACATTTTCGTTACAGAATCGATTCCCTGCATGTAAGACCGTATACGCCCCTGAAAACTTCTTCCGAAAAATATTTGGTAATTATTCGGAAAATGACCCCCACCCTTCACCCCCTTCTAGGGTGGGGGGATTTATAGATTTTGACCCCCTGAATACGATGGTGAAGAGAAATCGCGGCGGTCACCCCGCCCATAAAAAGTTATGGGGTTTTGAAGTTCGCGGAAATACCAACGCAGATAAACCAGTAGTCGCTACTGGAGCGGGTGGCTATTGGACCACGGGGGGGTCCAGTAGCCACCCGTGGTCCAGTATAACAAACAAACCCAAACAAACCCAAACAAACATACACCCTCACCCTCATAATTACCGTACGATTCGCATATGTACACGTACACATGTAGGTAAGGACTACGAGTGTGTGATCGGTGTTTGGGTTTGTTTGGGTGTGGGTTTGTTTGGGTTTGTTTGAGTTTGTTTGTCCAGTAGCCACCCGTGGTCTAGTATAATAAACAAACCCAAACAAACCCAAACAAACATACACCCTCACCCTCATAATTACCGTACGATTCGCATATGTATACGTACACATGTAGGTAAGGACTACGAGTGTTGTGATCGGTGTTTGGGTTTGTTTGGGTGTGGGTTTGTTCGGGTTTGTTTGAGTTTGTTTGTCCAGTAGCCACCCGTGGTCTAGTATAACAAACAAACCCAAACAAACATACACCCTCACCCTCATAATTACCGTACGATTCGCATATGTACACGTACATATGTAGGTAAGGACTACGAGTGTTGTGATCGGTGTTTGGGTTTGTTTGGGTTTGTTTGAGTTCGTTTGTCCAGTAGCCACCCGTGGTCTAGTATAACAAACAAACCCAAACAAACATACACCCTCACCCTCATAATTACCGTACGATTCGCATATGTACACGTACATATGTAGGTAAGGACTACGAGTGTTGTGATCGGTGTTTGGGTTTGTTTGGGTTTGTTTGAGTTTGTTTGTCCAGTAGCCACCCGTGGTCTAGTATAACAAACAAACCCAAACAAACATACACCCTCGCCCTCATAATTACCGTACGATTCGCATATGTACTCGTACACATGTAGGTAAGGACTACGAGTGTTGTGATCGGTGTTTGGGTTTGTTTGGGTTTGTTTGTCCAGTAGCCACCCGTGGTCTAGTATAACAAACAAACCCAAACAAACATACACCCTCACCCTCATAATTACCATACGATTCGCATATGTACACGTACACATGTAGGTAAGGACTACGAGTGTTGTGATCAGTGTTTGGGTTTGTTTGGGTTTGTTTGAGTTTGTTTGTCCAGTAGCCACCCGTGGTCTAGTATAACAAACAAACCCAAACAAACATACACCCTCACCCTCATAATTACCGTACGATTCGCATATGTACACGTACATATGTAGGTAAGGACTACGAGTGTTGTGATCGGTGTTTGGGTTTGTTTGAGTTTGTTTGTCCAGTAGCCACCCGTGGTCTAGTATAACAAACAAACCCAAACAAACATACACCCTCGCCCTCATAATTACCGTACGATTCGCATATGTACACGTACATATGTAGGTAAGGACTACGAGTGTTGTGATCGGTGTTTGGGTTTGTTTGGGTTTGTTTGTCCAGTAGCCACCCGTGGTCTAGTATAACAAACAAACCCAAACAAACATACACCCTCACCCTCATAATTACCATACGATTCGCATATGTACACGTACACATGTAGGTAAGGACTACGAGTGTTGTGATCAGTGTTTGGGTTTGTTTGGGTTTGTTTGAGTTTGTTTGTCCAGTAGCCACCCGTGGTCTAGTATAACAAACAAACCCAAACAAACATACACCCTCACCCTCATAATTACCGTACGATTCGCATATGTACACGTACACATGTAGGTAAGGACTACGAGTGTTGTGATCGGTGTTTGGGTTTGTTTGAGTTTGTTTGTCCAGTAGCCACCCGTGGTCTAGTATAACAAACAAACCCAAACAAACATACACCCTCACCCTCATAATTACCGTACGATTCGCATATGTACACGTACACATGTAGGTAAGGACTACGAGTGTTGTGATCGGTGTTTGGGTTTGTTTGGGTTTGTTTGTCCAGTAGCCACCCGTGGTCTAGTATAACAAACAAACCCAAACAAACATACACCCTCACCCTCATAATTACCGTACGATTCGCATATGTACACGTACACATGTAGGTAAGGACTACGAGTGTTGTGATCGGTGTTTGGGTTTGTTTGGGTTTGTTTGTCCAGTAGCCACCCGTGGTCTAGTATAACAAACAAACCCAAACAAACCCAAACAAACATACACCCTCACCCTCATAATTACCATACGATTCGCATATGTACACGTACACATGTAGGTAAGGACTACGAGTGCTGTGATCGGTGTTTGGGTTTGTTTGGGTTTGTTTGGGTGTGGGTTTGTTTGTGTTTGTTTGAGTTTGTTTGTCCAGTAGCCACCCGTGGTCTAGTATAACAAGCAAACCCAAACAAACATATACCCTCACCCTCATAATTACCGTACGATTCGCATATGTACACGTACATATGTAGGTAAGGACTACGAGTGTCGTGATCGGTGTTTGGGTTTGTTTGGGTTTGTTTGGGAAACCCCCGGACCTCCCCGTGGTCCACTAGCCACCCGCTCCAGTAGCGACTACTGGTTTATCTGCGTTGGTATTTCCGCGAACTTCAAAACCCCATAACTTTTTATGCGGGGGGTGACCGCCGCGATTTCTCTTCACCATCGTGATCAGGGGGTCAAAATCTATTAACCCCCCCCCCCCCCCCCCCCTACCTCCCACCCCCCTCCGGGGTGGGGGTCAATTTCCGAAGAATTACCAAATATTTTCGTCCATCTACTTGTTTCGAGGTTATTCACTGTCATTTCTGAAATAGAACACCCTATGTGTTACACACATATAACTATACACACACACACACACACACACACACACACACACACACACACACATACACATAAGCAGAGGATTGACGTTCGGGGGCTTCGGCGAGAAGACGGGAGACTCCCGGTGAGAAATCAATTTGTCAGAGTGTCCGATACGTTGAGGAGTAACGTCGATTCCCGCGCAAATTCGGAGCAGCCACGTTTTTTTTCTTCTTTCCTTTTTTCATTCGCATTGCTGTACACGGAAAGGAGAGCTGCCGACGAATATCTCGTATAAATGCATACCGAGAGACGTACAGTCGAACCTCGATATACATTAAACCGGGGTTACTTTGGGACTCGGGTCTACAACTTTGGCAGATCGCGTGATATTTGACTTTTGAATTTTCCCACCAACACCATGCCTCGTGAAGTGGAGCGCGATCAATGCTACTGCATAGCCTGGGACTGCGACTACCTTCATTTCTTTAAAAAAATATTCCTTTATTTATAGTACTGATCGATTTATTTTTCTTTCTTTTAAGAAAGAAAGGTTTACATCAGAGCAATTTTTATTTGTTCTCTTCCTTAAAACCTCACTATAACGATTTTTTTTTGGAACCCTGACGGATCGTGACACCGTAATTTTTCAGTGTTGAGTTTCACTTGTAGGGTGTCAAATTACAATTTTAACAGCGAAAAAATTTGGTGTCGACACCCATCTGAACGAGGCTGTTTTGAGTGTTGACACCCAAAAAAACGGTGTCGACACTGATTTGGGTGTCGACACCCAAAAAACGGTGTCGACACTAATTTGGGTGTCGATACCCAAAAAAAAAAAAAAAAAAAACGGTGTTGACACTGATCTGGACCGACGCCTGTTTTGGATGTCGAGACCCCAAAAAAAATGTGTCAACACTGATTTGGGTGTCGACACCAAAAAAAAACGGTGTTGACACTGATCTGGACCTACGCTATTTTGGGTGTCAACACCCATAAAAAAAGGTGTCAACACTAATTTGGGTGTCGACACCCAAAAAAAATGGTTTTAACACTGATCTGGACCGAGGCTGTTTTGGGTGTCGACACCCCAAAAATACGGTGTTGACAGTAATTTGGGTGTCGACACCCAAAAAAAAAACGGTGTTGACACTGATCTAGTCACTTTTTTTTTTCAGAATTTCGGTGTTGGAACTCAAAAAAGCCATAACGACACGAAATTCATGCACGTGCACGAATATGGTGTCAACACTAAATTATTTAGGTGTCGACAACGAAAATAGCCTCGGTCTAGATCAGTGTCAACACCGTTTTTTTTTGGGTGTCGACACCCAAATCAGTGTTGACACCTTTTTTTTGGGTGTTGACGCCCAAAACAGCGTAGGTCCAGATCAGTGTCAACACCGTTTTTTTTGGGTGTCGACACCCAAATCAGTGTCGACGCCGTCTTTTTGGGTGTCGACACCCAAAACAGCCTCGGTCCAGATCAGTGTTAAAACCGTTTTGTTTTTTAGGTGCCGACACCAAAATTAGTGTTGACACCTTTTTTTTCATGGGTGTTGACACCCAAAACAGCGTAGGTCCAGATCAGTGTCAACATCGTTTTTTTTTTTTTTGGTGTCGACACCCAAATCAGTGTTGACACCTTTTTTTTTTTGGGTGTCAACATCCAAAACAGCGTGGATCCAGGTCAGTGTCAACACCGTTTTTTTTTTGGGGTATCGACACCCAAATTAGTGTCGACACCGTTTTTTTGGATGTCAAATGGTCATTTGACACCCATCACTTGGGTGTTGCGATCTGTCAGGGAACGTGACCTCGATATAACGAAACCTCAATATAAAGTACTTTTTTTTTACTTTTTCCCAGAGAGTCCCAGAGATTCTTCATATCGAGGTTCGACTGTACATGCAGAGCGACAGACACTTTTGTTTCTACTTCCACCATCAATGTTGTTGTTGTTTTTTTTTCTTCTTCTTTTCTTTTTCTTCTTTTCGTTGTAACCGCATGATTTCACGGGGTCACGGATTCTACGCTCGAGTGATCAAACAAAACAGGATGAGAAACTACTTTTCACTTAACTTCTACATGGCAAACTCATCATAACATTTGGCGATAATGCTTGTGCTGAAAAAATGTTTACCTTGACTCGAACGTGCTACGTGCCTTGGTAGCACGCTGGCACGTCAGGCATTCATTCGCAAAAAAAAAAAAATCTGCCGTGCGTGGTAATTTTGTGTGTTTGTTTTTCTTTTCATTTCGTTGGGTTTTTTTTATTGTTCAGACAACTAAATGTAGTTTTCAAGCCTCTTTTGCGTGCTTGTACTCCGTACAGCGATGAAGGCAGTACTGCATTGGGAACAGAGTTGTGAAAATAGTAATTTTAAAATAATGCATTACTCATTACTTTAAATAATGTGTATTGGATAAGTTCTCCATTACAAATTACAAAAGTAATGTGTAATGTATGTGTGTTCCATTACAAATGAGAAAAGTAGTGTGTAATGGTTGCATGATCCATTAGAAATTTCAAAAAGTAATGTGCAATGGTTGCATGATCCATTACAAATTTCAAAAAGTAATGTGTAATGGTTGCATGATCCATTACAAATTTCAAAAAGTAATGAGTAATGGATGCACGTTCCATTACAAATTTCAAAAAGTAATTTGTAATGGATGCATGTTCCATTACAAACTACAATTGATAAAAAGTAATTTGTAGTGGAGAATATTCCATTACAAATAGAAAAATTGCCGTGCTCACATTAGAAATTTGCACATTGCTATCTGATTATTTTATTTCGCTCATTGAAATTTGTTTTAAGTAAATTCGTTTTTCTTGTGATGGAATATTCTCCATTTGTGATGGAATATTCTTCACTACGAATTACCTTATTGTAATTGTATTTTGTAATGAAGCACTCATTAATCATACATTACTTTTTCAATTTGTAATGGAACATGCGTCCATTACACATTACTTTTTGAAATTTGTAATGGATCATGCAACCATTGCACATTACTTTTTGTAACTTGTAACGGAACATGCATTCATTGCACATTACTTTTCTTATTTGTAATGGAACACACATCCATTACACATTACTTTTGTCATTTGTAATGGAACATATGTCCATTACACATTACTTTTGTAATTTGTAATGGAACGTATATCCATTACACATTACTTTTGTAATTTGTAATGGAACATATATCCATTACATATTACTTTTGTAATTTGTAATGTATACAGTAATGCATTATCAAAATAATGCATTATTCACAACTCTGATTGGGAATGAAGTTCCGAAAAGTTCATAACGCTGATTAATTTGGAATTTCGTGTATTCGTGTATTTTTTGACGCGCTGATCACGAATAGATCAGTCAAAATATCCGCAAATTTGATTTTTATAGTAAAAACTCAGATAAACTGATTTTTTAAAAAGTTTTTCCTTTTTTATTTCATATAAAAATATTGATCTTTTATGTTTTATACTATAAACCGGGGTAACTTTGGAACACTTTTTCAGGTTTTTGTTTTATCACTCCTGCCAATATATATTAAGGCCTTAGGCCACTCTAGAATTTTCCAAAAATCCATTTTTTTTCGTTAAAAATGTACCTTGGTACCTATAAAATTATATTACAAAAGATTGTGGACGTGAAAAATTTCTAAGTACTCGATTTTCGAATTCTAGCACAACCCCTCTTGATTAATGTCGTGACTTTCCACTAACTTTAAACGCGTTTATCTCAAAACTACATTTTTCAAGTCGGCCGGACTCATAGCTCAAACAAATTTCAACCGATTCACTTGAAATTTTAACTGTATATTTACAATTACATTTTCTGATGGACTACGTAGGATTTGTTTTTATTATATTGCATAGTTTTGGTTTTATAAACAATTTTCTGACGATATTCTCATGGCATTTGATACTTTTTATTTTAGAAATGCGCCGTTTTGACAACAAAACAATATATGAAAAAAATCCTACGTACTTTTTATAGCTCTCAGGTGTACAAGTATGAAATGCGGATTTCAGACAACAGATGGTGCACCAATGCAGTTTGCGCTATAAAGATTTGACACGGCGCCATTTTGTTGTGTCATCAACAAGTTTCAGACGCGCACGAGTGATAAATTGGAAAAGTGTGTCCATAGTGTTGTGTCGTTGTGTTCAATATGTCGAAATTTATACCGAACAAAGAGCATTCGCGGACAGCATTAATTTTTTGGTTTCATTTGAAGAAAACTGCTGCTGAATCATACCTATTACTTCGAGAAACTTATGGTGAACATGCTCCATCGCAAGATACGTGTGAACGATGCTTTCGGCCTTTCAAAAGTGGTGGCTTCGATGTTGCAGACAAGGAACATGGAAAACCGCCAAAAAAATACGAAGATGTTGAATTGCAGGCATTGTTGGACGAAGATGATTAGCAAACACAAAAACAACTCGCCGAGCAATTGGACGTTAGTCAACAAGCTGTTTCCAATCGGCTACGAGAGATGGGAAAGTTACAAAAGACCGGTAGATGGGTGCCACATGAGTTGAACGACAGGCAAATGGAAAAGCGCACAAACACATGTGACATTTTGCTCGCTCGCTACAAAAAGCAAGTCGTTTTTGCATCGTATAGTTACAGGGGATGAAAAGTGGATTTATTTTGAGAATACCAAGCGCAAAAAATCATGGGTAGACCCAGGCGCACCATCCACATCGACCACAAGACCAAAGCGCTTTGGCAGAAAGACGATGCTCCGTGTGTGGTGGAACCAGAGAGGCGTGGTCTATTATGAGCTGTTATAACCTGGGGAAACGGTTAATACTAAACGTTAACTGCTGCTGAATCATACCTATTACTTCGAGAAACTTATGGTGAACATGCTCCATCGCAAGATACGTGTGAACGATGCTTTCGGCCTTTCAAAAGTGGTGACTTCGATGTTGCAGACAAGGAACATGGAAAACCGCCAAAAAAATACGAAGATGTTGAATTGCAGGCATTGTTGGACGAAGATGATTAGCAAACACAAAAACAACTCGCCGAGCAATTGGACGTTAGTCAACAAGCTGTTTCCAATTGGCTACGAGAGATGGGAAAGTTACAGAAGACCGGTAGATGGGTGCCACATGAGTTGAACGACAGGCAAATGGAAAAGCGCACAAACACATGTGACATTTTGCTCGCTCGCTACAAAAAGCAAGTCGTTTTTGCATCGTATAGTTACAGGGGATGAAAAGTGGATTTATTTTGAGAATACCAAGCGCAAAAAATCATGGGTAGACCCAGGCGCACCATCCACATTGACCGCAAGACCGAATCGCTTTGGCAGAAAGACGATGCTCCGTGTGTGGTGGGACCAGAGAGGCGTGGTCTATTATGAGCTGTTAAAACCTGGGGAAACGGTTAATACTAAACGTTACCAACAACAATTGACCGATTTGAAGCGTTCGCTGGTTGAAAAAAGGCCAGAATACCGAAAGAGGCAACACAAAGTCATTTTTCTTCATGACAATGCTCTATCACATACGGCAAAACCGCTTCGCGACAAGTTGGAAGCACTCAGCTGGGAAGTTCTACCCCATGCGGCTTACTCACCAGACTTGGCTCCTTCCGATTGCTACCTGTTCGCATCGATGGGTCACGCACTTGCTGAGCGGCGCTTTGGTTCGTACGAAGATGTGAAAAAATGGCTCGATCAATGGTTCGCAGCAAAAGGGGAAGATTTTTACTGGTGTGGTATTCACAAATTGCCCGAAAGATGGGAAAAATGTATAACAAGCCATGGAGCATACTTTGAATAAAGCACTTTTTATCATTCTTCCGAATTTAACGTGTTTTTTTTTTTAGAAAAAACATCCGCATTTCATACTTGTACACCTGGTACGTGAAATCGTCGATTACTGGGCGGATCTTCCTTAGATGTTGACGCTTCCATCAGATCCTCTTGTTTGCCGTGTCAACCTCATTCATAGTCAAACTCATAGTCAGATGACGCGTCTACCTGCGCCCCAACCGTTAGTCGTTGCTCACCCGGTCAGTTACAAAACGCTATAACTTCGTCATTACTGCGAATTTCCTTATGAAATTTCGAGGCTAGACACTCAAAGGATACTTTCGAATGAGCACCTTTTTGAAAAATTGATCTTTATTACCCACCCAGGTGTATTTAAGCCCTTGTCAGTTCAATCATGCATTGTCACCTCTTAGATGCATGTTTGCAAAATTTCATAGCTCTAAGTAGTCGAGAAGTGAATGAAATATCGATTTTCTATTCTGCATCTCAAGGAAAGTCAACCTAAATAAAAGCTTGTAAAAAAAAAAGTATTTGATGACACAATCAACAAATCTGTCGTTCATTTTTGAGCTAAAGAAGAGATAGAGTGATTCGTTAGAAAATCGACCAACTGGTTTATCCAAAGTATTGCCCATGGCAATGGAAAACGTTGGCCTCATCTTTCGCGCCAACAATTGGTCTTCGCGCAGAAAGAATTTAAATTCTTCAGAGGCTTCTCCATTCATCCAAGCCATTTTTGACCCCTTCGTACGAGGTGAAGTGCTGAGTGCCGTAAGCGCTGACTGCATCGACCGGAACAAATGGTAATTGGAGGGAGCCATGTCTGGGGAATATGGCGGGTGGAGTAGGATTTCCCAGTTCATTCCTTCTAAGTACCTCTTAACCGGTTGAACCACATGCGGCCTGGCGTTGTCGGGTAGCAAAATCAACTTGTCGTGGCGATTCTCCACTCCGGGCCTCGTCCCGTGCAGAGCTCGCTCCAAGGAGGTTCAAGTGTTAGCAGCCAATTGGATTTTTATTCCAAATTCTGATTATTCTTTCCCTGTTAAAAAAAAAAATTCACGAAAAACACAAAAACTTCGGTCTCCCAAACTGGTTTTCCCCCTTAAGGGGTTACGTGGGTTTTGAAACCACAAAAAGCATATTTTCTCTATTGTTTTTTTTTTTAATCTTATATACAGGGTGTCCAATAGGAAGTTGCTGAAACTAATCGGCCGTCATTTCAAAACACGTGCACAGAATCAGAAAAGCCAAATTGCTTTAAATAGAGGAAAACTCTGTAGTTTTAAACGCACATAAATAAAAGCCAGTCAAATATTTTTTATGTCAATTTATTACATCTTATAAAAATAACGTAAAAGTACAGTGATTAATGATAGATATTTTCGAAGTGCGAACCGTTAGATTGTGCACAAAAATCAATTCTCTTTTGAAAACTGTGAAAAACTGTGTCCAACATATCGTTCGTAATGCCGCGAACCACTTCCTGGATGGCCGCGATCAGTTCTTCCACGGTGCTGGGGTTTTTAGCGTAACAATGATATTTAATGTAACCCCACAAGAAAAAATCACAAGGGTTCAGGTCCGGTGAGTACGGAGGCCATTCTAGTCCGCCTTGAGCAAATTTAGGGTACCCCAGACCGATTACTCGAGTCCCATATACGCGACGAATAGCTTCAAACACCTCATGAGTCCGGTGCGGCGTCGCTCCATCTTGCATGAAGTAAACATTTTTAACCAGTCCCCTCTTTTTTGCATAAGGGAAGAATTTCGTTTCCAAAAGCTGTTTGTAACTCTCTCCTGTTACCGTAGATTCCAAGAATTGCAAATAAATTCCTTTTACCGAAATCGCTGCCCGTGCCGTTACTTTCTGTGGATGAAGGGACTTCGCTAGCGATATGTTGGGATTTTCCGTTCCCCAAAACCGGTAATTTTGCTTGTTTACGTACCCATTCATCCAAAAATGTGCTTCATCGGAATAAATAATCATTTTCTCATTAAGTTCTTCGGCTTCAAGCATTCCCGTAATAGCGTTACAAAATTCGATGCGTTTCGTCATGGCATCACTGTAAAAAATAAGCGTGTTGTCGGTGTGTTGAAACAACACACAACACGCCTACAGCGTGTGTAGAACCTGGTTAATGTGTTGAAACAATGCGTTTTACTTATTTTGCCGTGTTGAAACGACACGCTCTCTACTATTCTTGGCATCAACACGATTTTAACGTATTGCCGGAGAACACACTTACTGTAACACACATAAAGCGTGTTGAATCAACGCATTTTTTTCGAAACAACACACTTGGTGCAGCTACACGCAACGCGAACGACACATTTCGTCGCGCAACGCGTCAGAAAACAACTCACTTGTACGCGTGTACCACAAACAACACGCGTCAAATGAGTTGATATGACAATAAGGCGATTTTTCATAACCTCACTACATAATTGACGGATGTGCGAAAGAGTTTAAGTGAGAATAATTCTTTGTGAACAACGGTGATCTACTATAAAAGTGACATTTGTCTTATTTTTGTCCCATACATAGAAATTCAGAGCATATTTGTTCTTTGCAAAGGTTGAACATAAAATACTCTAATTTGTTCCTCTGCATAGTTAGTATCCCTTAGTGTATTTTTTGCGGAGACTGGTTACGCCATAATAATTATCTGTGTAGACTGGTTAAGCTAGAAGAATTCTTTGCGCAGGCTCATTACGCCAGATCAATTATTTGCGTAGACTGGTTACGCTAGAAGAATTCCTTGCGTAGACTAGTTACGCTAGAAGAATTCCTTGCGAAGACTGCTTACGCTAGAAGAATTCCTTGCGTAGACTGGTTACGCTAAAAGAATTCCTTGCGAAGACTGCTTACGCTAGAAGAATTCCTTGCGTAGACTGGTTACGCTAAAAGAATTCCTTGCGAAGACTGCTTACGCTAGAAGAATTCTTTGCGAAGACTGCTTACGCTAGAATAATTCCTTGCGTAGACTGCTTACGCTAGAAGAATTCCTTGCATAGACTGGTTACGCTAGAAGAATTCCTTGCGAAGACTGTTTACGCTAGAAGAATTTCTTGCGAAGACTGCTTACGCTAGAAGAATTCCTTGCGTAGACTGGTTACGCTAGAAGAATTCCTTGCGTAAACTAGTTACGCTAGAAGAATTGCTTGGGAAGATTGATTATGCTAGAAGCATTCCTTGCGTAGACTGGTTACGCTAGAAGAATTCTTTGTGTAGACCAGTTACGCTAGCAGAATTCCTAGCAAAGATAACCCCTTGTGGAAAATGGTTCCGCAGTTTTAAAAGTAATTACTGTATTTCTTGCATATAAATTCAGAGCTCACGAATTCTATGCAACAGTTCAGCATAAAACATTACATGTTATGAGAGCTCACGTTATGTGAAAAGCGACATTTTTGTCTTTTACATAGAAATATAAAATGTATTGGTTTTAATTAAAGAAAACTGCTATATGGAATTCTCTTTGGATAGCTAATAATGTGTAGTTGTTTTTTCAATGAGTTTAAGTGAGTTAGTGATTTTTAAAATAAAACCTACGTTTCTGTTGAAGAAAATTAAGAAAATTATTAGACTTGCAGACTTTTGGATGCCTAATTCAAAAATGTTTGCAGATCATTCTTATTTCATTTTTAATAATTTTTTGTTACTGTGTCTTAAAACTACAAATAATTTAAGTTTGATTCCATACAATCGTTTTTTTTTTATTAATTTTTAAAGTTGCCGAACCCTCACTTTAAAAAAATAATAATAAAACAATATCTCAAAATAGTTCACTTTTGCATAAAGCATTATTGGGTTAAAAGTATGTATGTATGTAGGTTAAAAGTATATATATATATATGTGTTCGTGTGTGTGAAATGTGAAAGGTTTTAATTACTCCCCTCGTTCGAAGTACGCATACTATCCCTTTTCATCATGAGAAAACCTCAAGTAGCAAATAGCATAATGGTTAGCGTACGTACATTAGGTCTAGAAGTAGGTAGGTTCGCGGCTAGGTTAATGATAAAATTTATTCGCAGGAATCTGTTTCAGGACGACTGGAAGCCATGTAACATGGTAAGTACACCATCGGAATAAAATATCCGTATCGGAAAAGGCGTTTTTTTAATTTATTTTAGAACGTACGCCTACGTGACGTCATATGTATCATTTCCAAGCGTCTACAAGTACACACAAAAAGTGTGCTGCAGAAATAAAAACGCGTGGAAGCGTGTAGAAAGTCCCACAAAGGTAAACCGAATAATGGCCGACAATAACACGCTTGAAGTGTGTTGATTTAGGCTTCGATATATTTTAAACGTGTTGAAAATGGCGACAAGCGTTTACGCGCCTAAAGTGTATTGAAACAACACGCGTAAGATGTGTCGTTACCTCAAACACACGAGTTACCGTGTCGAAAAGAGCGACAAGATTACACACGGGAAACGTGTTGAAACAACGCGCTTGGTTTTTACAGTGATGTTCAGTCAACAATTGACGAGTGCTTATTTTATACGGATGAAACTTTAAAAAATATTTGAAAATGTTGTGTAATGATGATTTGGTAATTTTTAATGCTTGAGCAGCTTTCCGAATCGAATCATTTGGATTTTGTTTGAAATAATTCTCAACTTCGTTGATCATCTCTGGTGTAGTCACCGTAACAGATGGACCTGGCAACTCGTGTCTACGGTCCCGGAGTGTACCATACTCCACGAAGTTATCGATTATCCTACAAAAATTAACGTAAAATTACTTCAATGCAGTTTAATTGAATTGAAACACAAGTTGTGTGATAGATGAATATAAATAAATATTAAATTCTTACCTTTTCAGAGTGTTTTCGCTGGCAACTCTATGACTTCCAAACTTAGTACGAAACCCTCTATACGCATTACTATAAATTTTTCCCCTCCGAGAAGAAGCACTCAATAAGATATACTTTTTCTTCCGTGGTGAGCTCACTCATTTTGACGCGCGCGTACTTGCTTCAACCACGGCTGGAATAAAACTGCGGGGCCTCGGGTATGCGCCTTAGAAAAAGGGACCCCTATTGAATTCACGGAGGGAAGAGACATTTATTTAGTTTTAGCAACTTCCTATTGGACACCCTGTATAAATTATACATAAAAGAACAACACGTTCCTCCCACGTTCTTCGTTTCTCACCTAAAAATCCTCACTTTTGAATCTTTCAAATCACTCAAAGCACTGTGATTTACCCAAAAAAAAAGCACGCTCACCGTAAGCTTCGACAAGCATTCGATGCGACTATGCAGCAGTTTTCTTCAAAGGGCAACAGAAAATTAATGCCCTCCGCAAATCGTAATTTTCCAGGCACAAAATTCGACATCTTCCACGCTATAAGAAACTATGTTGGGGTATGAAACTTGTATTGTTGCGAGTTAAAGCGTCAGATGTCAAGAAAGCAAATAGCCCGTTGACATCTGACTGATTAGCAAAGCAAAAATGCTGGCTACGCCAATGGCGGAGGGTTGGAAGAGATGGAGCGGGGAAACAAAGGAGACGGAGAGGAAATAAGAAAGCGGAAGGGAGTGTATTTTTCTTTCTCTTACTTTCCTTATATCGCTTCCTCTCCTTTCCCTCAATGAAGAGAGAGAGAGCGAGCGAGAGACACGGGAAGGGTGAGCAACGGATGGGGTAGCTCTCACAGGACCCTGTGACGCCGTTCTACTGGGCGTCGTGGCGCCGCGCCGCTACAGGATGGTCGTTTCATCAGCATCCGGGCGTCGCACGTCTCTGTCTCCGTACCCTTCTCCGCACTTCAATATATCGATTGCCTCCTTTTTCCTCCCTCCCTCACCCCCCCCCCCCCCCCCCCCCCCCCCCCCCCACCACCATCCCACCTTACTGAATCTTTACATATTCGCATCCCTCTACTTCACGACTGCTTGTCTGCGAACGTTGCGTACATACGTAATAGATGGATCATTTACTTTTACCAGCATCTCTTAGTCACTGCGTTAAGGCAGAACACCACTGTGACCCCCTGTTTTTTTGCCATTTTTCAAGAATTTTTTTTGTGGGAAAAAAAAGAGATATTCGAAAATTTTTTTTTTGTTTTGTTCGTTGTTTATTGAAGATACATAAAAAAAAAAATTTCAAATTTTTCACGCCCCATGGTGACGCTGGGGAAGCTCCCGCGTCAGGTACTGTTGTTGCCTCTGCAGTGGTTCGCGGCACGCAGCAGAACTCTCTTCAAAGTCGATCTGAAAAAAAATACCGAGTGTTTTCGTTAATAATATGATATTTTGAAGAGAAGTACACAGGGATTTGAAAAAATATTGATTTTTAAAAAATAGGCACGCTTTTGAAATTAAAGGACGATTTTCGAGCAAAATTTCTCGTCGAAAATAGGCTATAACTTTTTTTATTATTGAGATATCGAAAAAATCCTATGTCCTTCTTTAGATAATCTAGGTTTATTGATGCAGTCCAAATTTGAAGTCGATCGGATAAAAATTGCTCGAGTTCTGCTGCGTGCCGCACTCAAAAAAGTGGCTTTGAGAAAAACGCGTTCAAAGTTTTAGGTTTGTTAATTTATGCGATAAATTGGAAAAAAAATGTTTTACCTTTAATCAGCGATGCCGGCACCATATAGCTGGCCTTCAAGAAGCAAATGATTGTCCCTAGCATCTTTTCTCGAACTTGTAGAGGCTCTTCTTGCCTCTTTTGCAGCGTCTGTGAGCGAGCGCTCCGCCAGCTCGATCCGCGCTGCGTCGGTTTCAACGCAATAATTGAAACAATTTGGGCCGATAGTTATCCCCAACGTCTCCAAAACTTTCATGAGGCTTCTCAGGCCATCATTGAATAATAATACCGCGATATCAGCTGCAACATCGACGATTTTTTTGCTCCCGGACTGACACTTGGGGGCTATTGCCCAAACTGATTTGTTGTAGCTTTCGTTGTTGTTTTGCGCGAAGCCGCCCAAACAACGCTGCAGCAAATCGTCTCTGCTCAAATTTTCGAAGTCTGGCGTAATTGCCTCCGATACTTCCTCAGGAAGAGGCGGCTGCGCGGGAGCCCGAGCGTCACGGAGCGCTGCACCGCTCCACAAAATATTCAATATCTCCGAAAATAATTATTTTTTCGACCTGGGTCCAACGGCATCTTAATCTTAAATGTATTTTAGATTTTTCTAGATGGTCTTCAAAAAATCGATTTTTTGAAGCCGTCACAGTGATGTTGTCCCTTAAAGTAATGAGTAATGCATTACTTTAAAATTACTATTTTCACAACTCTGCTTGGGACCAAAGCCTACACTATCCTGAAAGGACGTCCCGAAATCGATTGCCTGCGTGGCAAGGTCAGTGGCGTGCGTTGCCAGTCTACCCTAGAAGAGAAAGAGTAATGCGGTGACATTGGGAACGGAAGTGAGATCTCTGGCACTTGTTTGCGACTCTTCTTTTCCATTTTCTTTTCTTTTTTTTTTTAGTCCTTCGCATCTTACTCTCTTGCTCTCGGCACTGCGTTAAATTCTCAATTTATCACGCACGAGTGGACGAGGGGCTTCAGTTTCGACGAGCAGCTCTTTCGTGTTTTCCGGTCCCTTGGCGTGTGAGTTGAGCTCGTTGGAGGATTTTCCACCCTTGCAAACACACAAAACTCACGTGTATACAGTGGGTCCGGTTTTCACGTTCCCGTCGCTCTGTGTACTTTAGTACCGAGTGCAGTAAATCCCTGTGTGCAATTCACCAGCGACAAAATAAAGAAGTTTCATTTCAGTGACTCGCCCTCTTCGCTACTCGCTCGTCGCACTTCACGTATACCGATGCGAATACAAGTGTAAGCGCGCGCCTGCGCGTCGGTTATGTTCATCTGTATACGTGTTACCGAATGAGAGTTTGTCGAGAGCTTTGAATAAATACCAGAGTTGCTATATAGTGTTTTGGATATTTCACTGCGGCAACTCGTCGAGGAAATTTCACGAAATACGTTAAACGTAGGTTTGCATGGCTTTATTGGATTAGAATCGTCATGTTGCCACACGTCCCTGAGTCTCGAGTTATAAGATAATTATTGACGAAAACGGTGACCTGTATTTGAGAGCTAGTAGTCGAGGTGAACTTGTGGAAAGTTGGGTTTATGAAACTAAGCGCAAAAATTAATGGTTCATTTTTTCGTGGACGAAAAGTTGCCCCCTTTCGAGGGGCTGTATCTCGGTAAAAAATAATCGGAAAAGAGTAGATCAAAAAAGTCTGAAGATGTTACAAGAAGTGCAACTATTTCGTGGCATTGAAAATGTAGTCAAACTTTTCGGGTGATAAGAAATAGGTGGATGCAAATAGTATGAGTTGCTCGCTCTCTCTCTCTCTCGAACTCGACAACTTTCCAACCCTCCTACCCTCCAACTTTCTAACTCTGCAACTCTCCAACTCTCAAACCCTCCAACTCTCCAACTCTCCGACTCTCCAACTCTCCATCTGTCCAACTCTTCAACTGTCTAACCCTCCAACTTTCCAACCCTCTAACTTTCCAAACCTCCAACTCTCAAACTCTTCATCTCTCCGACGCTCCAACTCTGCAACTCTCCAACTCTTCAACTCTCCAACTCTCTAACTACAACTTTCCAACTCACCAACTCTCAAGCCCTCTAACCCTCAAACTCTCCAACTCTCCGACTCTCCTACTCTCCAACTCTTCAACTCTCCAACCCTCCAACCCTCCAACTTTCCAACCCTCCAACTCTCAAACCCTTCATCTCTCCGACTCTCCAACTCTGCAACTCTCGTACTCTCCAACTCTTCAACTCTCCAATTCTCAAACTCTCCAACTCTCCAACTCTGCAACTCTGCAACTCTCCAACTCTCAAACCCTCCAACTCTCCAACTCTCCTACCATCCTACTCTTCAATTCTGCAACTCTCCAACTCTCAAACCCTCCAACCCTCCAAATCTCCAACTCAACGACTCTCCAACTCTCCTACTCTTCAACTCTCCAACCCTCCAACTCTCCAACCCTCCAACTCTCCAACTCTTCAACTCTCCAACCCTCCAACTTACCAACTCTTCGACTCTCCAACTCCAACTTCCCAACTCAACAACTCTCCAACTCTCCAACTCTTCAACTTTCCGACCCTCCAACTCTTCAACTCTCCAACTCCAACTTTCCAACTCTCCCACTGTCTAACTCTCCGACTCTTCAACTCTCCAAACCTCCAACTCTCCAACTCTCCACTCGCCAAGTCTCTAACTTTCCAACGCTTCAACTCTCCAACCCTCCAACACCAACTCTCCAACTCTCTAACTCTCCAACTATTCAACTCTCCAACTATCCAACTTTCCAACTCCAACCCTCCAACTCTCCAACCTTCCAACTCTCTAACTATCCAACTCTAACCCTCCAACTCTTCAACCCTCCAACTCTCTAACTCTCGAACTCTCCAACTCGCTAACTCTCCAACTCTCCAACTCGCTAACTCTCCAACTCTCCACTCTTCAACTCTCCAACCCTCCAACTCTCCAACTCTTCAACTCTCCAACCCTCCGACTTACCAACTCTTCGACTCTTCAACTCCAACTTCCCAACTCAACAACTCTCCAACTCTCCAACTCTTCAACTTTCCAACCCTCCAACTCTCCACTCGCCAACTTTCTACCTTTCCAACTCTCCAACCCTCCAACTCTCCGACTCTCCAACTCTTTAACTCTCCTACTCTTCAACTCTCCAACTCCAACTTTCCAACTCTCCCACTGTCTAACTCTCCAACTCTTCAACTCTTCAACTCTCCAAACCTCCAACTCTCCACACGCCAAGTCTCTAACTTTCCAACGCTTCAACTCTCCAACCCTCCAACTCCAACTCTCCAACTCTCCAACTATCCAACTATCCAACTCTCCAACTATCAAACTCTCCAACTATCCAACTCTCCAACTCTCCAACTCTCCAACTTCAACCCTCCAACTCTCCAACCTTCCAACTCTCTAACTATCCAACTCTAACCCTCCAACTCTTCAACCCTCCAACTCTCTAACTCTCGAACTCTCCAACTCGCTAACTCTCCAACTCTCCACTCTCCAACTCTCCACTCTCCAACTCTCCACTCTCCAACTCTCCAACTCGCCAACTCTCCAACCCTCCAACTCAAACTGTTCCGGTGCGCCAGAGCGTTCTTTATCTTCAACATAAAAATCATTATTTTTGAAGCGTCTGAACCAATCTCCGCATGGTCTTTCCGACAGTGCATGGTCGCTTTAAGTCTCAACAATAATTCTGTGTGTTTCAGCTGAACATTTTTTTTAAATAAAATACTTCAGTCAAATTCCCCGCAAATACTCTGTTTTTGGCACGAAACTTTAACATGTTTAACACTATGAAAAAGAGTTGTTCACACTTCGGCGAAATGACGTACACTGAATTTCAAGCTAGTTTCTAGTACTTCTTTATAGATTCGTTAATTCGTTACCATCCTAAGGTAGTAGTATCGCCACATTCACGTTAAAAAGTTTATCCTCCACTCAATCGATGAAAGCTTTGAAATATGGTGAAATATCCTTATAATGTTGTACATCTTATCGGAAAAACTTATAAAGTAATGATGAAAATGCCTAATACAAGGTTTACCAAACCCTCACTTTTGTATCAGACTATCCATTCCAGCTACTAATACGTACTACACAATAGCTCTTCAAGTGTTCTTTGTATCCTTTCAATATACAGTTCAGTATCGATGTATAACTCACTCTTCAATTCTGATGACATCCAAATTTACGTAATTCCTTCGAACATACGTAATTACAATTTCTCGTTGATAAATAATATTGATAAGGTGAAACATCGTTTTGCGATAATGCACAAAGTGTTTATCGATTAATGCTTGGATCGGCAGTGATCGTGATATCGACGTGTACCACAAGCGTTACATGAGACTATATTACGCGCCTCTATAAAGCATAAGCGTTAAACCGCTTTGGTTATTACATCTAGTAGGCTGGCAGGCTGATAGGTGTATACGTCGTCCACACTAGAAAGGGCTTGGGCAGGCTCGTGGTACCTATCGTGTCTGTCGAACGATGTTAACGCCACGGGAACGCTATAAGCCGTTACCTCGTGGGATAAACACACCCCCCCCCCCCTTCGCTGGAAGTCCAATCAATCCCCATTCCAAAAGCCTCTCGTGAAGTCTCATTCACCGTACTCCACACTGGAATTCCATCAGTGAGACGGTGAATATTCAAAGGACTGTAGGGGAGTTACATGCGGTTCTATCGCCTCCTATATACAAACGTAGCAAGTATTATATATAGGAGCAAACTAATACAGTGGATATATATGGAGAAGGAGGGTAGAATCCGAGACTGCAACTCGGTCGGGAGTGAATTTTCCATCAACCGCTATTCGAATATTGAATTTTCCTTGAGCACGCGAACAGGGACATTGTAGAGCGTGCTTTAAGATCGTCGATTCGACTTGGAAATGTGAACACCATTTTGGGGGCGTTTCGGGACGATGTAGCAAATTTCACTAACAAACTCGCGCAATCTTTCGATATTCGTGTTTTTTTTCACCAACCACATTTATTTTCGGTTGGCAAATAAGTTCGGTTTTGTTCGTGCCGTTGATATTGGAATGTTGAATAAGTTCTCGCTGTTTTTTTTTCGTTGAAGATTAATGCTTTATTCAAAAAAAAATAGTATAAATCTACAGATATTGCGCACAGCGAACTATTTCATGGCATTGAAGATGTAATCAGACTTTTTGGGTGATAAGAATAAGTCACATGCAAATATTATGAGTTGCTGTCTCTCCAACTCTACAACTCTACAACTCTGCGACCCACCAATTCTCCAACTCTCCAAACCTCCAACTCTCCAGCCCTCCAACTCTCCAGCCCTCCAACTCTCCAACCCCCAACTCTCTAACTCTCTAACTCTCCAACTCGCCAACTAATCTCCAGCCCTCCAACTCTCCAACTCTCCAACCCCCCAACTGTCCAACTCTCCAACTACTCTCCAACTCTCAAAGTACTCTCCAACTCCCAACTACTCTCCAGGTCTCCAACTGCTCTCCAGCTCTCCAAGTACTCTCCAACTCTCCAACTCTACAACTCTCCAGCCCTCCAACTCTCCAACCCTCCAACTCTCCAACCCCCAACTCTCTAACTTTCTAACTCTCCAACTCTCCAACTAATCTCCAGCTCTCCAACTCTCAAACTCTCCACCTACTCTCCAACCCCCCAACTGTCCATCTCTCCAACTACTCTCCAACTCTCCAAGTACTCTCCAACCCCCTAACTGTCCATCTCTCCAACTACTCTCCAACTCTCCAAGTACTCTCCAACTCTCCAACTACTCTCCAACTTTCCACCTACTCTCCAACTCTCCAAGTACTCTCCAACTCTACAACTCTACAACTCTCCAACCCTCCAACTCTCCAACCCCCAACTCTCTAACTTTCTAACCCTCCAACTCTCCAACTACTCTCCAGCTCTCCAATTACTCTCCAACTCTCCACCTACTCTCCAACGCCCCAACTGTCCAACTCACCAACTCTTCAACTATTCTTCAGCTCTCCTACTACTCTCCAGCTCTCCAACTACTCTCCAACTCTCCAACTACTCTCCAACTCTCCAACTACTCTCCAGCTCTCCAACTACTCTTCAACTCTCCAACTACTCTCCAACTCTCCAAGTACTCTCCGACTCTCCAACTACTCTCCAGCTCTCCAAGTACTCTCCAACTCTCCAACTACTCTCCAGCTCTCCAACTACTCTCCAGCTCTCCAACTACTCTCCAACTCTCCAACTACTCTCCAACTCTCTAACTCTCCAACTACTCTCCAATTCTCCAACTACTCTCCAGCTCTCCAAGTACCCTCCAACTCTCCAACTACTCTCCAAATACTCTTCAACTACTCTTCAACTACTCTCCAGCTACTCTCCACCTACTCTACAACTACTCTCCAACTCAACAACTAATCTCCAACTCTCCAACTCTTATTATCACCCTGATAACGTTGTAATGTACACATCAAAATCGAAACTTACAATTTGTAACCACAAATCACTCTACATATAATGCGGCATTTTTCAACCAATCACAGATATTCAGAATGTCGCGGCTCCCCCCCACTCTGCTACAAAACAGAGGCAGTAGAGTGGGTGAAGCGTTAGTTTCGTGTGACATCTCGCTAAAACAGACCCCCTATACACATCTCTAAAAGCATTTTCATCGCTAGCCACTACTTTTTCCCATCTTTCTGCCAGCATTTTAATTCCACATCGGAAAAACGACACGTCTTTTGAGGCTATCCAAGAGTCAACCGATATTTTGGCATCTTTATAAGAATGGAAGTGCTGCTCAGCCAGGTCATGTGCCATCGATCGGAACAAGTGATAATCGGAGGGGCCAATGTTTGGTGAATACGGCGGACGTGTTAAGACTTCCCATTTAAGCGTTCCCAAGCAGATTTTCACCGGTCTTGCAACATGTTGCCGAGCGTTGTTACGCTGCAAAATCACTTTGTCGTATCTCCGCTCGTATAGCGGCCGTTTTTCCTTCAATGCTCGGCTCAAATGCATCAATTGTAGTCGACAGCGATCTCACCGTGATGGTTTCGTTCGGTTTGAGCAGCTCATAATAAACTACACCCAGCTGATCCCACCAAATGCAGAGCAGAAGCTTGGAAGCATGGATAATTCGGCTTTGCCGACGATGTTGATGCATAGCCGGGCTTACCACACGATCTTCTAAGCTTAGGGTTATCGTAGTGTATCCATTTTTCATCACCAGTCACGATACGATGCAAAAAATGCAAAAAAAAAAACGATGTTCACAAGTGAAAACGACGCCGTTCGACGTCTCTCAACGTTTCAAAACTGTCGCGTGATCAACTCCTAATGTCTCTGCCAGCTCAGCTATCGTCTGACCTTGAGCAACCTCCTTAAAGTCGCGCTCCGCTTTTCCGGAAATGTCAATATTTGGCTGAGTATACATTGCGTGAAGGTATACTTGCTCGGATAGTATTCCGGCCAGGACATTGTAATTTCCGAACATAAAGTCTGTTGCGAGCTCCGCACGATGGCCCATCATGTCTCATTGCGCAATGTCCACCAATAGCCGCGACTCATCCACACGACGGTTACACTCAATTCTTGTGCGCCACTATTCTTGGATGTTCACGTCGAAAAACCAACAACAAAGCCATCGTAGGTCAACCTTTGCCCTCTACGACACCAAAAACTTGCCCTCTACCCGATGGACCATTGGCCATTGCGATGTGCCATCGTGCAGACCTAGCATCAGCCGCAAAAACCGTTTTCGTCGTCTTCTCGGTCTGTTCCACGAGTGGGCCTGTTCAGGTCAACCGGACGAGGCAAATCTAGCCGGAGCCTTCCACAAAGCAAGGAAGGCCCGATCACGTTTCTGCACAGGTACACAGAAAAAAATGAGATGATCGAGAAAGGAAGAGACTTGAGAGAGAGAGACCATTAGAAAGTGCAATAGAAAAGTTCAACAGTGGCGTTTTCTTTTTAACGAATTGGATTATAAAAGTCCCCAACCTCCGAGATCTTTCTACGAAGACACAACATTTGCTCTCAATATGAAGTAACTGCGCGAAGAACACATGTGCCGTGTACTCCACTAATGATGCTCAGGAGCATAGTCACAAGCTGGATACACTCGTCGTTCCATTGAAGTTGTACATTCGCATTGATGCATTTTCCAAGTGAGCCCTGGGTGGTGATCGCACATCAGCGGGTCATAGAGCCGAGTCATAATTTTCAACCCATTAACCATATGAATGGGCGAGCATGCTGTCGCGTATCTCCATTTACATAAAAACGATTCAGCTCGTCGTACTTTTCGTTGGTCTTCATACTGGCTCAATGGCTATATTTCGCGTATGCTGATTCGACGTTATTGTATATAACCTGCCCTGGAAAAAAAAAAGCTGCTTCTATGGAGCCACTATAGGACGATTTTTGTATGCTGCTCGGTTTCTTGTTTTTTGTTTTTCTTTTTCTCTTCTACTTCTTTGTCGCTGTTGTTTTTTCGGCCATTGAGGAAAAAGTTGCGATTCTGTTTACGAGAGATGCTTGGGCAATGGCAATCGCTTTTGTACAGTTCACTTTCAATATTGTTTTTTTTTTCTCTCATAACGCAATGTTCGAGAGTAGCGCTGTTTTCATCAGGCTCACAATTATGTAGTGTCTTGTGCAGTATTGGACAAAAAAAAAGTACGCGCTAGTCGAAATTTTTTACCGCACTAAAATTTACATAGCGGACTCAAAAATAAAGGTAATCGAATTTTCCAAGTGGCGTTTTAAAGAGGACAAGTTTACCTTCATTTTGCTTTTTTAGAAAATTCTCTACGATTTTTTTTCGCCCCGGTGCGCATTTTTGAACGTGGCCATTTTTCGCCTATTTTTTGGCCGTCGAAAATTAACTGCAAATTCTGTAGAAAAATTTTTCCTCGGTTTTTTCCATGGCAAACTTAAAAAGGATATCGAAACCTACATTTTTGTCTTTTAGAAAGTCTCGTACGATTTTTTTTCGCCCCAGTATTGCATTTTTAGCTAAAAAAAGACACGTTTCAGAAAAAAAGGCGTCATCGAAGAACTATAGGGTTTCAGAGGAAATGTCAAGAGGGTAAAAAGTTGCATGGGTCTACACTGGAGTGGCTAGAATTTTTTTCGAATTTTTTTGACTTTTTTTTTACCATTTTTGGTTGGAACTTTGATGAGTGGAGAGGCTCCACTTGGGAATTATGGGATCAAGGACAATATATTCAGAATTTTTTTATTTTTTTCATTTCCATTTGTTTATTTCAATTTTCAAAAATAAAAAATAAACATCTAGAAAAATTGTAGTTCATTAAAAATGAAAAAAAATAAACAAATTTCCTTTCTTAATTGTCCCAGAGCCCATAATTCCCAAATGGAGCCTCTCCACTCATCAAAGTTCCAACCTGCATGCCTGATTTCAGATGAAAACAACGAACACCAGAGTATGTGCCATTTTCGAAGTCCCGAGTCTACCTGCTCAAAGCCAGCGTGCTATCGCAGCCATTTTTTTTTGTAACTTAAAAAATACGCTTTGGTAGATCAACGTACAACCTAATAAGATCTAAAGTTTCAAAAAACTGAAATAATTATTTCTCTTCCAAAAAAATTCCACAAAATCATCGATTTTTTAGCCCTGTGAAGGTATCTTCCCCCTTGAAGGCCCTCACTTGGTATCCATAGTTAGACCATAGTTTTAGTCAAGTTATCTATCCTGTCATTGCCTAATTCGGACGCGGTGTGGCTCTTTTATGAAAATCTCTACTAGGGAATCCACAAATAAGCCCTTGAAGGTCCCGAATTGTATTACTCATGCCCCGTCAATTTTCCACAATGGAGGGCGCTATCCTATTGCCTTATAAGTGGCCAATCATGGCATTCAGACAATCTGAAAGCGTCTTTAAGGCGGGATCCTGAATTAGCCGGTTCGAAAAATCGATATTTTGAGGAATTTTTTTCGGGTAAAAAAAAAAGCAAGTTTAGCGAAATTTTCAGATTATTTTATTACACGTCTGAACATAAGAAAACAATTTTTTTTAAAGAAAAATATCAACAGGCAACCGATTTTTATGCACATTCGTGCCACTGCTGTTTCCATGCGGCGTGACAAATGGAGCTCGTAATTTTCATCTGAAACAAAAAAACCAAAAACCATTTTAATTGTGACATATTTTTCTTCTATATGAACTAAAAAAAACGATTTTTTTTTTGAAATTTGAATGTTTTTTCGGGTTTGAAGTAGAAAATGTGCTTTTTGTGAAAAAAAAATTTATTTCAACTTGCTAAAAAAATTGTTAAGAATTTTTTTTTCGACAATGTTTTTAGTTCAAATAGAAAAGAAAACGATACTGAAGCGAACAAGCTTTGGTTTGTTTCGATTGGACTTCTAGTTTTTTTGTAATCAGATACGCCAAATTAGAAAAATCGTAAAAACGAAAACTCGAGAAAACGGGCGCCCTAACTGCCTGAGCGCCCGTATACCTGCTCGACACTCAACTACGTTCAGTGCTGTATCTTTGGAAATATTTCGAATTGGGCTATAAAACTTTGTCTAGACATTCTTAGATACATCAGGAATAGATTTAAACAATTTAAAAAAAAATCGATTTTTTGGACCTTCTAATTCAGAATCCGGCCTTAATCGGACCCTATGAAAATTTCTAATCTGCAACATTTTCTACACTCTTGGCAACCGATTTAAAAAAAAATGGTTTCGAGAAAAACCCGTTTAAAGTCTTAGAAAGCGATAAAACTGGATTCTCATAGACTTACGCTTAATCCGCAATAGCAAGACCGCAGAGTTATTTTTCCTGACAGTGCCGAGATTCACGATGTAGAAAAGAAAAAAAAAAGATTTTCTTGTTATGCTCGCACAGGTCGGTAGCCTCAAGCTTCGTCTTCAAAGGTCTGGCGATATTACGAGTATTTCTAAAGGCTTCCGAGCCTCATTACACGCTTTTCACCTTACGGGTATCCTCGTTAACGCACCAACCAACTTTCCATCACAGGGCTTTCTTGCTTTCGTCCTGGCCTTCTTGTTACTCTTTCTTTCTTCACTTCAATCGATCTTCCTTACCAAAGGAATACGAAAGCTCGAAACTTCCTCTTTTTGTCACACTCTCTTTTCTTCTAGTTACATTCAATCTTTCTGTCGTGCTGGTTTTCCTTGTTCACTCCGGTTGGCGAAAATAATGGAACGTCAAAGGTTTTTGTCTCCGTTGCGTAAACACGCAACGTGTTTCCTCGTGATATTGGCGACTCGGAGTGCCATAATTACGTAGGCAGTATCGGGGAAATGATGCTTGTGATGGGAAGGAAAAGTTGGTTCTTCAGAGCCAAATGAAAAGCTCCATCGAGACATTCGCTTGGATAGCATTTTCGAGACTAAAGGAAAATTCGTGTTAGTGCAAAATTGAAGATCGAATCAGCAGGGACTAACTAGGAAACAACAGGACAGCTGCGCATGTAAAACAATTTTGTGACTAACTGATTTTGACTGACTGACACATAGACAACGCATAGCCCAAATCGCTGAAGATAGGAACATGACGTTTGGAAGATACCCGAGTAGAAATCTTGCTCCGGCTACAATAAAGGCCTGATCAGGCATCCTGATTTCTTTTTCCGGCCTTGATCAGGATTCTTGATCAAGGCCCTGATCATTTTTGTGACACTTTCCCTGATTTCGGCCTGATCAGGCTAAAAAATCAAGGCCTGATCAGAGCTTGATTTAGCAAGGCTTGATCAAAATGAAAAATCATGGCCTAGTCCGTATGATGTAATGGAGCCCTGTTTAGGATGTCCTAATTATTCCTGAAATAAAAAATACCACGCATATTTAAAAGAGAAAAAGGCACGAAATTATAATTAACGCTAATAATTTTCTTTTTTAAACTGAATATTAATTTTTATTTATCGAATACATTTTTCACGTAGATGCATGTAGAAAATAAATAACACTATCTCTTAGAGATTTGATTGAATATGCACCGATGGCATCGCATTAACTGGACTAAACTACGCAGTCAACTTACCATCGTTCGGTAGCCTACTCTGTCCGGCTGCTTGACCGTCGCCTGAAGCTAGCCGAATCAGGCAAATTGAAGTAAGCCGTAAGTCCGGTTGCTTGACCAGCGCCTGCATCTAGCCGGATCAGACAACTGGAGGAGAACGTACATCCAGTTGCCTGACTATCGCCTGACACCAGCCGGATCAGGCAAATTAAGTCATGCCTTAAATAAGGCCTCTGTACTACAACTTGATCAGGCCCGGATCAAATATCAGGCCAGCCTGACAATATTTCTACTCGGGTATGTTACTTTGGAGATGTAGAGGTGCGCTAAGAAAGAATTAACGTTCTTGCATGGTCAATTATATGTGGAGTGTTCGGGTGTATCGAGTGCCGAAAACTGGAATGTGCTAGCCGAAGACCATAAATCGTATTGGGAGGATGAATAAGTTCTCGCTGCTTTTACGATAGCAACGCATCTATAAAGAAGTACTATAAGCAAGCTTGAAATTCAGTGTACGCCGTTTCACCAAAGTGTAAACAATTTTTACTTCATAGTGTTAAACATGTCAAATTTCGTGGCAAAAAAAGAAGTATTTGAGGGGAATTTTACTGCACTGCATTATTTTTTTTTTAATCTGCAGCTGAAGGACACAGGACTCTTGTTGAGACTTACGGCGACCATGCTCTGACGGAAATAACATGTAGAGATTGGTTTAGACACTTCAAACATAATGATTTCGATGTTAAGGCGATCCTCTAGTTTCTCGGGTCGAAAAAATAGATTTTTTTTTCATAAATCACATCTACAACATGTGTAGAAAATGTGTGCCAAAGGATTTTTCGATATTCGAAGTGGTTCACAAGTTACGGCCCTGGAACGGAGCATGTATACGGAGCGCGCGCCGGGCCGCGCCGCCTCTTTCTGAAGCAGTTCAAAAAGTTATAAAGCCAATTTATGAGAATTTATCGAAAGAAGAATTGTTAAGCAGATGCCTGGAAGCGGAAACTCAAAATAATAACGAGTCGCTCAATTCGTTAATCTGGACTTTTGCTCCGAAGCACCTCCATTCTGGGCCAAAAGTGGTTGAAATCGCCACGTTTCTCGCTGTCATAATCTTCAACGAAGGATTCAAATCTATCCTGAAGACCTTGGAAACCATGGAAGTGAAAATCGGCCCACAAGCTAAAGGATATGCTCAACAGCGTGATAGCTCTCGGATCGACCGTTCAGAAAGGCGCACGAGTGATGTTGTAAAACAGGCCCGAATCGCGAAAAGGGAAGACGGAGCAGCTCTGCGTGACTTCCAAGAAGAAGAGGAAGGCCTATTGTATGGTCCAGGCATAGCAGATTGACGGTGAGATGAAATTTTTAGTATAAATCACATGCGCGAACTTTCAAACGCGTTTTTCTCGAAACACCATTTTTCGAAACGGTGACCACGATATTTCAGAAACTACTGCACCGATCTTTCTCAAATTTATACAGCATCTTTAATATGTTATAAGCCAGCGATTGAACTAGGATTATCATGATTGCTTCGATAGTTTATTTTGTACGAGCGAAAAACTTAAGAAAAAATGAGTAAAAAATAGAATGTAATTTTCAAAAGTGTATAAAAAAAGTCAATTTTTGTAATTTAGAATTCACTCTAGTTCAATCGCTAGTCTTAAATATGAAGATTAAAATGCCGTTTGGTTTTTTGATTTCAGATAAGCAGAACAGCCGAAATCTTGGTCACCGTCAAGCACCTCTTTTACTTGATGTCTTCCTGTCGGCCACTATAATTTTTATTCTATTATATATTTTGACTTCAAAAAATTTGTAAAGCTTATTTAAATGTTAATAAAGATTGTGCAAAAACAATGCGATTGATTATTTCGATGCTTTGCCCGTAAAAAATTATTGAAAAAGCCGTAAAAAAACAGCCGAGAAACTAGAGGACCGTCTTAAAGATGAAGATGAAGATGAAGAACGCTCTGGCGCGACGAGAAAGTCTGAAGACGAAGAATTGGAGGCATTACTTCACGAAGACTCATGTCAGACGTTAGCTGAACTTGCAGAATCATTAGGAGTCGATCACACAACAGTTTCGAAACGTTTGAAAGCATTAGGGACGATTGAAAAGCAAGGATATTGGGTGCCGTCCGAGTTGAAGCCGACAGACGTCGAACGGCGTCGTTTTCACGTGTCAACAGCTGCTTCAACGGCAGAAAAGGAAAGGTTCTTTGCATCGTATCATGACTGGCGATGAAAAATGGATACACTACGAGAAGCCTGAGCGTAGAAAATCGTGGGGTAAGCCCGGCCATGCATCAACAACGTCGGCAAAGCCGAATGTCCATGCTTCCAAGCTTCTGCTATGCATTTGGTGGGATCAGCTGGATGTAGTTTATTACGAGTTGCTCAAACCGAACGAAACCATCACGGGAAATCGCTATCGATGACAATTGATGCTTGTTTGAGCCGAGCATTGACGGAAAAAACGGCCGCTATTGGCAGAGACACGGCAAAGTGATTTTGCAGCATGACAACGCCTCGGCCACATGTTGAAAAACCAGTGGAAACTTACTTGGAAACGCTTAAATGGGAAGTCCTAGCCTACCCGCCGCATTCATCGGACATTGCCCCTTCCTATTATCACTTGTTCCGATCGATGACACATGACCGGACTGAGCAGCGCTTCCATTCTTACGAAGATGCCAACAAAAAAATGGCTGGACTCTTGGACAGCCTCAAAAGACGTGGCGTTTTTTCGACGTGGAATTGAAATGCTACCAGAAAGATGGATAAAATTAGCGGCTAGCGATGGACAATGCTTTCGGTGAGATGCTTTTTTACTAATTTTTTGAAATAAAGCATCCATTTTCACGAAAAAGCAGTGAGAACTTATTCAACGTCCCAATGCAGTGTTGTCTACATGAATATATTGGAAATCCATATAGTTCTGTAGGTCACAATGACATTGTATAATACTGAAGATGAAGGTTGACAATTTTATTCTACTATTTCATTAAGGCGGGATCCTGAATTAGCCGGTTCGAAAAATCGATATTTTGAGGAATTTTCTTCGGGTAAAAAAAAAAGCAAGTTTAGCGAAATTTTCAGATTATTTTATTACATGTCTGAACATAAGAAAACAATTTTTTTTAAAGAAAAATATCAACAGGCAACCGATTTTTATGCACATTCGTGCCACTGCTGTTTCCATGCGGCGTGACAAATGGAGCTCGTAATTTTCATCTGAAACGAAAAAACTAAAAACCATTTTAATTGTGACATATTTTTCTTCTATATGAACTAAAAAAAACGAAAAAAATTTTGAAATTTGAATGTTTTTTCGGGTTTGAAGTAGAAAATGTGCTTTTTGTGAAAAAAAAAATTATTTCAACTTGCTAAAAAAATTGTTAAGAATTTTTTTTTCGACAATGTTTTTAGTTCAAATAGAAAAGAAAACGATACTGAAGCGAACAGGCTTTGGTTTGTTTCGATTGGACTTCTAGTTTTTTTGTAATCAGATACGCCAAATTAGAAAAATCGTAAAAACGAAAACTCGAGAAAACGGGCGCCCTAACTGCCCGAGCGCCCGTATACCTGCTCGACACACCACTACGTTCAGTGCTGTATCTTTGGAAATATTTCGAATTGGGCTATAAAACTTTGTCTAGACATTCTTAGATACATCAGGAATAGATTTAAACAATTAAAAAAAAATCGATTTTTTGGACCTTCTAATTCAGGATCCGGCCTTAATTATCAACCCTTAGCTCAGTCAGTCTACCACCCTGTCTGAGAAATATGACACTCGCTTTCTTTATTTTCTTGCTTCTTTTTACTCTTTGTTTATCTCTTCTTTGGATGAAATCCTAAAGTCGACGGGGTATGAAGTCGTGGGCAAAAGCTGGTTTTATGATAAAAGGAATCCTCGAAAGGGTCCTTGAACGAAGGACAAGAGAAATATGATTGTACGAACGAAGGAGGCTGAAGAAGTTTCGAAATTAGTAAATACATGGATAGAAAAAGCCTTTCGAGTACGAGGCTTCACTGTGTCGAGTAGTGATGGTGCTGGAGTGCGGCAGTTTTCCATGTTCCGGATAGTTCCATTGTTGCTCACTGTGCAAGGGATCCTGCGAGTCCTTGAAAAGCCTACCTCTTTGTCTCTCTTAGCTGCATTTCTCTTTCCTTTCCTTCTTCATCATCCTGCTAGGCAATTAAAAAGAGTTATGGCATTGGAGTGGCCCAGAGAACTCGGTCATACGGCACTGTATGAAGGGTCTTTCGTACAATACCTCAACGACTATTCGCTACAGCTGGATATATACAATGAATCTTAATGCGGTACTGTACCAAAGCCTGGATTTTTTTAATCGCTCACGTTTTTTCTTTACAGCGATTCACAACTGAATAATTTCATAGTTGTAGGTTAAGATGTTAATCGTAACCTCAAAATTTACATCGTGAGCGCAGCGAGCAAATGATAAGTTTCATAAATGGTCATCATCGCGAATGCGAAATCAAACATCTTTGGTATTCCGTGTGGAAAATTGACGTGGCATCGGTGATACAATTCCGGGCCTTCAAGGATTCATTTGGGGATTCCCTAGTAGGGGTTTTCATAGTTTTTTTTTTTTTTTTTTAATTAAATTACTCTGCGAAAAAAATCGCAAATAAAGAAAAAAAAGAAACTTAAGCTAACGGTTTCCTCTTCAAATATCTTATCACTTAATGGTAAGATTGCTATTTTTTTTCGAACTCCAGCACGCGAATTATGCAAAGTACGAAAATCGTGAAAAACCGTCATTGTCAGAATGACGTACCGGGTGCGAAAAAAATCGCAAAAATGATAATA
This sequence comes from Ophion ventricosus, assembly GCA_963932345.1. Taxonomy (NCBI): domain Eukaryota; kingdom Metazoa; phylum Arthropoda; class Insecta; order Hymenoptera; family Ichneumonidae; genus Ophion; species Ophion ventricosus. The sequence goes on along the minus strand of OZ010714.1, from coordinate 30,706,977 downwards.
AAAAAGAAAAATGAATGCTTTGTCCTCTTCGTAAACTTGTTTGGTAAATTAAATCACGATTTTTTTGCCCTGTCCATTTTTTCGCACTGCGTCCTACCTATTAAGGTAGAACACCACTGTGACCCCCTGTTTTTTTGCCATTTTTCAAGAATTTTTTTTTGTGGGAAAAAAAAGAGATATTCGAAAAAAATTTTTTTGTTTTGTTCGTTGTTTATTGAAGATACATAAAAAAAAATTTCAAATTTTTAACGCCTCATCGTGACGCTGGGGAAGCTCCCGCGTCAGGTACTGTTGCCTCTGCAGTGGTTCGCGGCACGCAGCAGAACTCTCTTCAAAGTCGATCTGAAAAAAAATACCGAGTGTTTTCGTTAATAATATGATATTTTGAAGAGAAGTACATAGGGATTTGAAAAAATATTGATTTTTAAAAAATAGGCACGCTTTTGAAATTAAAGGACGATTTTCGAGCAAAATTTCTCGTCGAAAATAGGCTATAACTTTTTTTATTATTGAGATATCGAAAAAATCCTATGTACTTCTTTAGATAATCTAGTTTTATTGATGCAGTCCAAATTTGAAGTCGATCGGACAAAAATTGCTCGAGTTCTGCTGCGTGCCGCACTCAAAAAAGTGGTTTTGAGAAAAACGCGTTCAAAGTTTTAGGTTTGTTAATTTATGCGATAAATTGGAAAAAAATTTTTTTACCTTTAATCAGCGATGCCGGCACCATATAGCTGGCCTTCAAGAAGCAAATGATTGTCCCTAGCATCTTTTCTCGAACTTGTAGAGGCTCTTCTTGCCTCTTTTGCAGCGTCTGTGAGCGAGCGCTCCGCCAGCTCGATCCGCGCTGCGTCGGTTTCAACGCAATAATTGAAACAATTTGGGCCGATAGTTATCCCCAACGTCTCCAAAACTTTCATGAGGCTTCTCAGGCTATCATTGAATAATAATACCGCGGATATCAGCTGCAATATCGACGATTTTTTTGCTCCCGGACTGACACTTGGGGGCTATTGCCCAAACTGATTTGTTGTAGCTTTCGTTGTTGTTTTGCGTGAAGCCGCCCAAACAACGCTGCAGCAAATCGTCTCTGCTCAAATTTTCGAAGACTGGCGTAATTGCCTCCGATACTTCCTCAGGAAGAGGCGGCTGCGCGGGACCCCGAGCGTCACGGAGCGCTGCACCGCTCCACAAAATATTCAATATCTCCGAAAAGAATTATTTTTTCGACCTGGGTCCAACGGCATCTTAATCTTAAATGTATTTTAGATTTTTCTAGATGGTTTTCAAAAAATCGATTTTTTTGAAGCCGTCACAGTGGTGTTGTCCCTTAAGGTAGGACAAACCGAGTTTGTTCATCAATGATGCTTGCTATTAAGCAAGCATCATTGCATGAACAAACTCGGTTTGCCGCTAGCCCTGTATCGTCAATCACAATACGCTCGTGCAAATTGTGGACAAGAGAAGGAAATCATATTCAGCGGTAGAGTTTTCGGCAATCGTTTATTCACACAAACCTGGTAATTATTTACCTCTCGTAGTCCACTTTTCGATTGACCACATTTAATCGACCATGAATTACGAATGTCGCGATATCCCAGGACCCAAACGGATATTTGTTCATATCAATCCGTCGTGTTTGTCTTTGAAACCAGAGTTTCGTGATCGCTGAACGATGTGTATTTGTGTTTTGTGTATAATTAGCATCAGTTGTGTTCCGCTACGATACGCAGGTGAAGCATTCTTCATCAACTGGGCCACTTTTTTTTTTCACTCTCTAAAATTTTTTTCAAAATCTGCCAGTTTGAAATATTAGTCAAAAGGAACGTCTGTGATTTTTTTTTAGGTTTTTTTACGCGTCCGTTCGGGATTTTCAATTTTTCATTACGAACACTGTATCCGAAAAAATATTCATCAAACAAAAAAAAAACAAGAATAAAAACTTTTTTATTTTTTCCGCTTTATCGACAAAAAAATCATAATTTTTCTGCATTGAGATCAGCGAAATTTGGCAAAAAAATGAGAATAACATTTTTTTAAACCTAATAACACACTTTCGATTTTGGTACAAATTTTACAGGATGTCTGTCATTGGGTAAAGAGTCTGCAAAAAAAATTTCAGAATGGTACCTGCAATGGTTGGGATGAAAAAAAAATAAAAACCCTGCGAAATCTCACAACCGCATATATGCGGTTATGAGATTTCGCAGGGTTTTTATTTATTTTTTTTCATCCTAATCCTTTTTCATCCTAATGGTTAGGATGAAAAAAAAATAAAAACCCTGCGAAATCTCATAACCGCATATATGCGGTTATGAGATTTCGCAGGGTTTTTATTTTTTTTTCATCCTAACCATTGCAGGTACCATTCTGAAAATTTTTTCGCAGACTCTTTACCCAACGACAGACATCCTGTAAAATTTGTACCGAAATCGAAAGTGTGTTATTAGGTTTAAAAAAAATGTTATTCTCATTTTTTTGCCAAATTTCAATGATCTCAATGCAGAAAAATTATGATTTTGATTTTTTTCCTCGATAAAGCGGAAAAAATAAAGAAGTTTTTATTCTTGTTTTTCTTTTTTTTGTTTGATGAATATTTTTTCGGATACAATGTTCGTAATGAAAAATTGGAAAATCCTGAACGGACGCGTAAAAAAATCTAAAAAAAAATCACAGACGTTCCTTTTGACTAATATTACAAACTGGCAGATTTTGAAAAAATAATTGGAGAGGTTGAAAAAAAAAGTGGCCCAGTTGATGAAGAATGCCTCAGGTGTGGTATAAAGTTTCGACCGGCATTGATGTAAGCATCTCGCCAACATCAGGTTTGTTTGATTAATGCTAATGGATTGTTTATGCAGCTTGAAAATTGAAGAAAAAAATGAATAAATAAAAAGTCGACTCAGCTCGTCGTACCGTTGTAATATGGAGGTATTTATTCTGCCGGAGCGGCTGTACTTCCATCCATCCTGATTTTACGTTCTGCATAATCGGACTGATGAAAAATTGCTTCTACAGAGGGACGAGAGGAGATTTGTATGCTGCTTCTTCAGCAGGATTCCTTTCTCCTCCTATTTGTTGTTGATGCTAACAGAATAATAAACTAGTTACATTGTAGCAAGATTTTTTTGGAATTATTACTAGGACATTTTGTCCTAGTAATAATGAACTATGAACCTTGCACTATGAACAAAACGTTGGGTGAGCGGGGGCGTGGTGACCAGAAAAATGATAAGTATAGAAAGTAAGTATAAAATAAGCTGGTAAGTATAAAAAAAACTATGCCTACGAAACTTCAAGGGTAAAGAGTACTCAGTGTCAAGAGGAGTACGGAGATTTTGGGGAGAAAAATTGGGGCCGTGATTGGTAAATGGTTGGGAAGCCCTGTTCCAAATCGATGTTAATCTAGGGAAGAAAATCATGATCCAAAAAGTTATTACAATTTTATTTTATTCTGCGAACTCGAGATACCAATTATGAAGACTACATTTTCATGCGAAAGCCACATCATCAGGCTACATCTTTTGAGGGGCCAGTCCACTTTGGAGCCACGAAAAAAAAGGCTATTTTCGCGATTTTTTTTTTCGAGGATTTTATAAAAGATATGAATATAAAAGTTGTTGGGCTTGATAAATAAAGTCTTGAAATACGTAAAAAAAAAAAAATGTTAATTCATTTTTATTCATTTTTAAGGTAATTCGGTCGAATTTGGCCGAAGTCAAATTTCATCCGTAATTTAGATTTATTTACGTACAATTTAACCATATAAAAGCTATGATAAATTAAATTGTTGCATAACAAAATATTATAAGCTTCTTTTAGGCGTGTAAATGATAAGTTAATAATTAATACCCGGAATAGACGAAAAAGTTGACTACCGAAAAAGTCGACTAACGAAAAAGACTCAACTTGACTACCTCTCTACACGTTAGGGAGCGAACTAACCTAACCTTACGCATAAGGTACTAGATTGCATTCGCGAGTTTTGTTGTAAAGAAAATGGAGCAGGTGCGTGCTTCAACAGGCCGCTTTGCATCCTTTTTTTTAACATAACGACGGCCGTATGGAAGAACGTGCTATCTCAAATTGTGATAGAAGAACGAGCTATCTCAAATTGTGATAGAAGAACGTGCTATCTCAAATTATGAGAGAAGAACGTGCTATCTCAAATTGTGATAGAAGAACGTGCTATCTCAAATTATGAGAGAAGAACGTGCTATCTCAAATTGTGATAGAAGAACGTGCTATCGCAAATTGTGATAGAATAACGTGCTATCTCATATTATGAGAGAAGAACGTGCTAGCTCAAATTGTGATAGAAGAACGTGCTATCTCAAATTGTGATAGAAGAACGTGCTATCTCGAATTGTGATAGAAGAACGTGCTACCTCAAATTATGAGAGAAGAACGTGCTATCTCAAATTATGAGAGAAGAACGTGCTATGTCAAATTGTGATAGAAGAACGTGCTATCTCAAATTGTGATAGAAGAACGTGCTATCTCATATTATGAGAGAAGAACGTGCTATCTCAAATTGTGATAGAAGAACATGCTATCTCAAATTGTGATAGAAGAACGTGCTATCTCGAATTGTGATAGAAGAACGTGCTACCTCAAATTATGAGAGAAGAAAGTGCTATCTCAAATTGTGATAGAAGAACGTGCTATCTCATATTATGAGAGAAGAACGTGCTATCTCAAATTGTGATAGAAGAACGTGCTATCGCAAATTGTGATAGAATAACGTGCTATCTCATATTATGAGAGAAGAACGTGCTAGCTCAAATTGTGATAGAAGAACGTGCTATCTCAAATTGTGATAGAAGAACGTGCTATCTCGAATTGTGATAGAAGAACGTGCTACCTCAAATTATGAGAGAAGAACGTGCTATCTCAAATTATGAGAGAAGAACGTGCTATGTCAAATTGTGATAGAAGAACGTGCTATCTCAAATTGTGATAGAAGAACGTGCTATCTCATATTATGAGAGAAGAACGTGCTATCTCAAATTGTGATAGAAGAACATGCTATCTCAAATTGTGATAGAAGAACGTGCTATCTCGAATTGTGATAGAAGAACGTGCTACCTCAAATTATGAGAGAAGAAAGTGCTATCTCAAATTGTGATAGAAGAACGTGCTATCTCATATTATGAGAGAAGAACATGCTATCTCAAATTGTGATAGAAGAACGTGCTATCTCATATTATGAGAGAAGAACGTGCTATCTCAAATTGTGATAGAAGAACGTGCTAGCTCAAATTGTGATAGAAGAACGTGCTATCTCAAATTGTGATAGAAGAACGTGCTATCTCGAATTGTGATAGAAAAACGTGCTACCTCAAATTATGAGAGAAGAACGTGCTATCTCAAATTATGAGAGAAGAACGTGCTATGTCAAATTGTGATAGAAGAACGTGCTATCTCAAATTGTGATAGAAGAACGTGCTATCTCATATTATGAGAGAAGAACGTGCTATCTCAAATTGTGATAGAAGAACATGCTATCTCAAATTGTGATAGAAGAACGTGCTATCTCAAATTGTGATAGTAGAACGTGCTATCTCAAATTGTGATAGAAGAACGTGCTATCTCGAATTGTGATAGAAGAACGTGCTATCTCGATCAGTCAACATATTTTCATTGATACAGCACTGGTATTTGGGTTTGTTTGGGTTTGTTTGGGTTTGGGATACAGCACTGGTATTTGGGGCACCTCAGTATACAGAGCACTTTTTCTGTTAGGTTATTTAATTTTCTAATATGATTTAGCTCGACAATAGAAAAAAATTAATATATGTTTACTTGGTCTCCGTGCTTAGACCATAGTTTTAGTCAAGCTACCTACCCTGTCATTACCTAAATCGAACCCGGTGTGGCTTCTTTATGAAAACTCCTAGTAGGGAATCCACCAATAAGCCCTTCAAGGCCCCGAACTGTATTACCGATGCTCCGTCAACTTTCAACAAGTTAGTAAAGTATTTTTTTCGGTTTTAGACGATCAATTTTTTTTTCTGACGGTTTGAAAGTTTAAGAGAAGCGTTGGATCAAATGTACCGAGTTGAAGGGAGACTACGTCGAAAAATAAATTTTCTTTTCCTTCAAAATATGTATTTTTTAAAATAAAATCGGAATCTTTTCGAATGACCCGCGTATGGAAAAAAAAAATCGTAGCTTTAGAATTGTTGAGAAAGGGACCAATCCGTATATGACCTTTTTGGTTGAAAATGATCTTGGCTACGTCACCACTTCCTTTGGCCTATGACTTTTGGACCATACTGTATATATATTCTAGTAAAACCCCGACATCCAAAACGTCCCAGTTAACCCGAAGCCGTTCGCTACTGTTGTGTCCGGAGTCGTTCCGCCATTGAATTCGTACAGTCCAGAGAACTTAATGGAAATTCACCGCCACTAACGCTCGCCGAAGTACCTACCATAATTAAATGAGTCAGGGCTTATTCCATCCCACAGCGTTTCATAGTTTTGCTCGAACCAACGATACCTTTGCAACCCTCACAGTGTGACACTGTAACGCAGATACATATTAAACACATTCTATCCATACAAATCCGTTCATATTTCCACTGAAAAATTTTACATTTCGCACACTCGTGAGACACGTGCTTGATGTATGTGACACATTGGGACTTTGAATAAGTTCTCGCTGTTTTCCAACAGATGGCGGATGCTTTTGCTATAAAAAAAACACGTTAAATTCGGAAGAATGATAAAAAGTGTTTTATTCAAAGTATGCTCCATCGCTTGTTATACATTTTTCCCATCTTTCGGGCAATTTGTGAGTACCACGCCAGTAAAAATCTTCCCCTTTTGCTGCGAACCATTGATCGAGCCATTTTTTCACATCTTCGTACGAACCAAAGCGCTGCTCAGCAAGTGCGTGACCCATCGATGCAAACAAGTGGTAATCGGAAGGAGCCAAGTCTGGTGAGTAAGCCGCACGGGGTAGAACTTCCCTAGCTGAGTGCTTCCAACGTGTCGCGAACCGGTTTTGCCGTATTTGATGGAGCATTGTCATGAAGAAAAATGACTTTGTGTTGCCTCTTTCGGTATTCTGGCCTTTTTTCAAGCAGCGAACGCTTCAAATACGGTCAATTGTTGTTTGGTAACGTTTAGTATTAACCGTTTTCCCCAGGTTTTAACAGCTCATTATAGACCAGGCCCCTCTGGTCCCACCAACACACAGAGCATCGTCTTTCTGCCAAAGCGATTCGGTCTTGCGGTCGATGTGGATGGTGCGCCTGGGTCTATCCATGATTTTTTGCGCTTGGGATTCTCAAAATAAATCCACTTTTCATCCCCCGTAACTATGCGATGCAAAAACGACTTCCTTTTGTACCGAGCGAGCAGAATGTCACATGTGTTTTTGCGCTTTTCCATTGTGCCTGTCGTTCAACTCATGTGGTACCCATCTACCGGTCTTCTGAATCTTTCCCATCTCTCGTAGCCGATTGGAAACAGCTTGTTGACTAACGCCCAATTGCTCGGCGAGTTGTTTTTGTGTTTGCGAATCATCTCCGTCCAACAATGCTTGCAATTCCACATCTTCGTATTTTTTTTTGCGGTTTTCCATGTTCCTTGTCTGCAACATCAAAGTCACGACTTTTGAGAGGCCGAAAGCATCGTTCACACGTATCTTGCGATGGAGCATGTTCACCGTAAGCTTCTCGAAGTAATCGGTATGATTCAGCAGCAGTTTTCTTCAAATGAAAACAAAAAATTAATGCTGTCCGCGAATGCTCTTTGTTCGGTATAAATTTCGACATATTGAACACAACAACGCAACACTATGCACACACTTTTCCAATTTATCACTCGTGAGCGTCTGACACTTGTTGATGACACAACAAAATGGCGCAGTGTCAAATCTTTATAGCACAAACTGCATTGGTGCACCATCTGTTGTCTGAAGTCCGCATTTCATACTTGTACACCTGGTATGTCTAATTTATCAAATTTCAGTTTTCCAACGACCTTAGTTGGATACGTGAGTAGCAAAACCGTGATTACCGCACTTCCGGTCGACCGTCTCCATAACGAGGACGTGCTTCGCTAGCTCAAAATGCGAAAAGCTCAAAATGCTTGCTAGGTCAAGCAAGTGCGTGACCCATCGATGCAAACAAGTGGTAATCGGAAGGAGCCAAGTCTGGTGAGTAAGCCGCACGGGGTAGAACTTCCCTAGCTGAGTGCTTCCAACGTGTCGCGAACCGGTTTTGCCGTATGTGATGGAGCATTGTCATGAAGAAAAATGACTTTGTGTTGCCTCTTTCGGTATTCTGGCCTTTTTTCAAGCAGCGAACGCTTCAAATACGGTCAATTGTTGTTTGGTAACGTTTAGTATTAACCGTTTTCCCCAGGTTTTAACAGCTCATTATAGACCAGGCCCCTCTGGTCCCACCAACACACAGAGCATCGTCTTTCTGCCAAAGCGATTCGGTCTTGCGGTCTTGATGTGGATGGTGCGCCTGGGTCTACCCATGATTTTTTGCGCTTGGGATTCTCAAAATAAATCCACTTTTCATCCCCCGTAACTATGCGATGCAAAAACGACTTCCATTTGTACCGAGCGAGCAAAATGTCACATGTGTTTTTGCGCTTTTCCATTGTGCCTGTCGTTCAACTCATGTGGTACCCATCTACCGGTCTTCTGAATCTTTCCCATCTCTCGTAGCCGATTGGTAACAGCTTGTTGACTAACGCCCAATTGCTCGGCGAGTTGTTTTTGTGTTTGCGAATCATCTTCGTCCAACAATGCTTGCAATTCCACATCTTCGTACTTTTTTGGCAGTTTTCCATGTTCCTTGTCTGCAACATCGAAGTCACCATTTTTGAAAGGCCGAAAGCATCGTTCACACGTATCTTGCGATGGAGCATGTTCACCATAAGCTTCTCGAAGTAATCGTTACGATTCAGCAGCAGTTTTCTTCAAATGAAAACAAAAAATTAATGCTGTCCGCGAATGCTCTTTGTTCGGTATGAATTTCGACATATTGAGCACAACAACGCAACACTATGCACACACTTTACCAATTTATCACTCGTGCGCGTCTGACACTTGTTGACGACACAACAAAATGGCGCAGTGTCAAATCTTTATAGCACAAACTGCATTGGTGCACCATCTGTTGTCTGAAATCCGCATTTCATACTTGTACACCTGGTATAAGCAAGTTTGATATTCAGTGTATGTCATTTCCATTGTTGCAGTGTTAACCACCCCCATACCTTTCTTTCCGCCATTTGATGCACCCGCGTGCATAGTTTTCCAGATATTTCGATTGCCCAACTTACCCGACTGCTCAACACATCCCTCCCTACCTTACACTTCAAGCTGTCTTCTTGACATTTCGCATATTGATCGATTCACCCAACATGGTCAAGGGCATGGATACACGTCCCCAAACCCCGAAGGTATCCATTATACATGGGATCGCTCGGGTTGCAAAGAGGCGTCCGGTCATTGGAGGGTTAATAGCGGTGAGTTTGGTGGGGTCGTAGAAGATAGCATGAGAATGCGGGTTAAATAGCAATTTTGGAAGTTACGGCAATTAACGTATGATGAAACAGAGAGGCTAAGAAAGGACAGGAAAGAGTGATCAGCCGAAATGGTAGGGTCGTCAAAACGTATTTCCTCGGCGCATGTTGATCCGAACTAATCAAGAACCGACCGCGGTAATCACTAGTTTCGTCTGGCCAGTGTCAGGCGTATCCATCAGTGTACGGCGAAGTTTTGCTAGGGCAAGTTTCCCTGCTGTTCCCAGCAACCCTTACTGGCTTCGCCATGATCGGCCGTAACGACAATACGATCTCTTCCTCCTTCCACCCTCCCTCTATTTCTGTCACTCCCTCTCTCTCCCTCTCTCTCTCTCTCTCTCTCTCTCTCTCTCTCTCTCTCTCTCTTCGTCCCCCTCTCCATTTCTCACCCTCTGCACACTTCTATTATAGCGTGGAATACCAACAGACCAATAGCACGTTCTAAGCTGTGTCGGTTCAACATCGACCATACCCCCCTAACAACATTCTATTGAACTTCGGTCTGTGTCCCTTTGTCGCCTTAGTTTCAACCGCTTCCTCCCTCTCCCCACCGTGCTCCAGTTTTCCAACCCCCACGCGAAATTGTACGTGGTGAGGGAACGTTCTATCCTTCTCATTCTCTCTTTCGCTCTCGCTCTTTGCATTCCACTAATAAGCGTCAAATTACCCCGCAAACGTGCTGATAGAAATAATTGTTCAAATTATTAGCCTGAACGATCTCACCAACACACAATCTCTAATTTCCCTATAAAATATTCAATTACATTTGACCTAGGCCATTTTCTACGTGACTTAACCCTTTAACAACTGAATTATTGCGTTGCTTTGTTCAGACTGTGCTGTCTAGTTCATCCGCGTACGTCTGAGCTTTTTTTCTTTTTCTTTTTTGATATCGTACAACAGCGGTTCTTAAGCACAATTATGAGGCATAAAAGCAAACTTTAAAATAATAATTGATAAAACCACAAAGCATTTCCATTCGTCTCGTTAATCTTTGTTTGAAATATCTTTTGTTATAAATGTTTTTACTCTCATTTTTAATTGCAGTATCTTTTATTTTTCTATCATTTGGTATGGGGCTCC